>WNHD01004857.1:0-10783 GCA_011057455.1 Ganaspis sp. Gsp50 | reverse complement strand
TTTGACTTTCAAGTCTTATATAGTTTCTTTTATACAAATAGCATGGTTATTCTTTATAATAGTATGACGAAGAAGGTTCCAATAGACATTTTCATTTAGATCAGAGTTGATTTTAACATTTACGTTAACTTTCATAAGCCGTCAAAGATTATTCGTCAATGATCCTATTGTGGATCACTGTATTCAACAATCGTGAATATTACACAATACACATAAATTTACGGATTCAAAAAACGGATTGAAAAGTATTAAAAAAAATCTCTATCAAATTCTATCCAATTTTCTAAGCAGAGCTACTTATTATTAAAGGAGAGTCAAGAATAGGTGGATTCTGCACGTCTATTGTTTTTTAATGCTCGCAATAGACCTTTTCATTTGATTTCTTTGTCTTCTTCTAATTCATGCGTCATTGTATGAGCTAGAAGAGGACAAAAGATTAAAATGAAAAGGTCTATCAACGCGCTGAAGGTAAAGACCTAACCTCAAACTTCTTATTCTGGACTCTCCTTTAAAGCACTTGCTTGAAATAATGGTTCATTCCCGTTTAACCTTAAATAATGTCTCGAGACAAGTAATGCATACCTTACAACATTTAAAAGACCTAAATAATTCCATTATTACAAAAAGTGTCAAAAATAGCGTATGCTATACTCGTGTGGAAGTTACCATTATTTTATTCGTGATACTCGCTTCGCTCGTGTCATAATCTTTCCACTCATCAAATAATAGCAACTTTTCCAAACTTGTAGCATAATATTATACTATTCCTTCAATGAAAAAATCGCGTTAGAGTAAATATTATTTTCTTAAATTAATCAAATAATCTTACCCGGGTAAAAATTCCCGGCCGGAAATCCGTCCCGATAAACCACCCGGACATCCGCCGGATATCCGCCCGGATTTTATTAATCTTTTTACCCTTAGAGATATTGCAAAGTAGACATCTAATTCAGAATTTGAGACCCCAAAGGGGTCTCACTGACACTTATTCACAATTTAAAAAGGGGCTATATATCATATTTAATAAATATAAAGAATGCCCCTACGTCCGCACGGATTTCTGGCTGAAAAATTTCAATTTATCGGGTGGATATCAAGAAAATTCGAGACGGACATCCGGTGGGATTTCCGAGCGGAACTTTTTTAATTTAAGAACTGTTTTTACTAAATCTAATACATTTTTTATCAAAATTAATTTAATGTTTTACTTTTTCTTACAAATATGCACATTATTACACAATCAGATTCCGAAGACGCAAAGAAACCTGTCATCGAATGCTCGTCGCAATTTGCATAACCTTTACGGAAAATCAAATTCTGATGGTAAGTTAGTATGTTCGAATATCAGTACGTTACATATTTTTTTATAATAATATCCACAGTTTCAGTCTTAAACTTGTAAAAAATGTATATGATCATCCCAAGTGAAGCAATCTGCAAACTTTCCGCAGACAGTCTGCAGATATTTAGCGAAGTGCTGTTTGCGGAATTTCTGCAGAAATTCTGCAGAAAATTCCAAAAAATATTCCGATAAAAAATGTCCTTAATCAACTTGAAGTACAGGTGCTTCTAGATTAAATTCATCAGGAAAATTAACATCAAATTTAAAAAGTCGATCACTTGTATATCAAAAAGTTCGCTCACAATATCCAAGTGGTTCTAGGTAAAATTAGTCAAGGAAGTTAATCCTCAAATTTGGAAAGTTCATCACTAGAAAGTCTAAAATTCTAATCACGATGTTCAGGTGGTTATAGGTCAAATTCGTCGAAAAAGTTAACCTAAAATTTAGAAAGTTCACCACTGGAATGTCAAAAAGTTAGGTCACGATGTCCAGTTGGTTCTGTAAGTCAAAGTTTTCGGGAAAGTTAACCTCAAATTTAGAAAGTTTATTATCCCAAGTAGCACAAAATATCACCTGAATGTCACCGTGATATTCCCAGTGGGCAATCGAACGTTGTAAACGCGTTCTTAAGACGTCTCTTTATGTTCCAAAACATTTCGGAACATTGCACTTTGTTTCTGTAACGTAATAAAAACATTTTTTAAACTTTCGTGGAACGTCTTATTTCTGGTCTTAGAACGTCTTCTTGGAACGTTTTTAGAACGTTTTAAAAACGTTTTACGAACTTTCTCAAAACGTTCTAAAAAATTTCCGAAACTTCCTTTGAAGTTTCCCATATATCATATGATATACTTATTTTATTTTAAAATCTTTAACTTTATTCACATTCTATTCAAATTTACTTATAATTTTTCGAGATGCTTGAAAATATCAAAAAATTTATAAATTAAAAATTGTACCGCCAGTAGGATTGTGTGATATCGCCATGAGGCGGAAATTTTGATGTCACCAAGATGTTACAGTGATATTACCAAACGATATCACCGTAACGTTCTGGTGATATTTTGTGCTACTTGGAATTAGAAATTCAAAAAGTATGACGATATCTAGGTGTTTCTCTGGTTTCAAGGGTTACTGGGGTTTTAGTGGCCCGGGTGAAAATTTGCGGCCGGAAATCCGACCGGATTAATTGCCCGGACATCCGCCGGATGAATTGAAATTTTTCGGCCGGAATTCCGCCCGTATTATAATCATCTTTTTTCACTTAAGAGATATACCGAAATGGACACCAAATTCGAATTTAACAATTGACATTTATTCACAATTTGAAAAGGGGCTATGGACCATATTTGATAAATAAAAGGAATGCCTGGACATTCACCCGAACTTCCGCCCGGGTATCCGGCCAGAAACTTTCAATTCACCGGGTGGATATCAAGGAAATTCGGGGCGGACATCATGGCGGAAATTGTCACCTGGGGGGTCAGGTCGGTAGTAGTTCGCCGGTTTATTCTTTGTTAATATTTTTTCTTTTTTACTAACCCCACATACTCTCCGATTCGGCCCCCATGGATTTGTTTGCAGATTTTCCCAAAAATTCCTTAAGCAAAAAAAAAAAATTAATTCGCTAAAATGTAATATCCCACTTTTTTTAAATGTATTTATAATTGCTTCCCCGAAGAATCTGACCGAGAACCACCTAGACATCATAATTGAATATTTTTAATTTCGTAGTGACCAACATTCTAAATTTTAGGTTAACTTCCTTGACGAATTCGACCTAAAACCACCTGGACATCGTCATTGGATTTTTTAACTTTATAGTGAAAAACTTTCTAAATTTCAAATCAATTTCCCAGACGAATTTGACCTATAGAACCACTTGGACTTCCTGATTGGACTTTCTGGCTTCCCAGTGATGAACTTTGTAAATTTGAGGTTAACTTCCTCTATTAAGTTGTCCGAGAAACACCTAGACAACGTGATCGCACTATTTGATTTTCTAGTGAGCAACTTTCTAAATAGACTAACTTTCTTGACGAATTTGATCTAGAACCACCTGTACTTCGGGTTTATACTTAGGGGCATCTTCCTTCGGAATTTTCTGCAAAATGTCTGCAGAAATTCTTAATACAGTAGTCCTCCAAAAATCTGCATACTATCTGCGGTTAGTCTGCGGACATGTAAGTGTTCCTCATTAAAGATTTCCTCCCGGATTTTCGCCAGTCTAATTCAAATTTTCCGCCCTGATATTCTCACGGTTTTTGTTCATCTTTTTATTCTTAAGAGATATTCCTAAGTAGCCATCAAATTAGAATTGACAACTGTTCACGATTGAAGAAGGGGCTGTCAACCATATTTAAAGAACGTTAGTTATTCCAGGAATTCTGCTCGGATGACTCCTCGTAAATCCGGTCAGGTTTCCGGGTGAATTGTGTTTTGGGTGGACATCCGAGCGGATATCCGGGCGGAAAGCTTCAATTGGACTGGCAGAAATCCGGCGGATTTCAGGCTCGTATCAGGCTGAAACTTACGCAAAATTTAGTGCTATGGACGAGTGTTTCAGCAACCAAGTATTATTAACAAACAATAAGGGAAATATCTATCACTCCGAGTCAATTAAAAATTGTCATTTTATTATAACGTTTCAACAGCAAAGCTGCCCTCATCAGAAACGATAACAATGAAAAATTAAAATTTAAAAACCGTTAAAAACAATTGCAAAAACATGGTGTGTATTTGTCAATGGTTAATGATAATTTTGTTACTGAGTGATAAATTCAATCTATAATAACAAGTATTATTAAGTTTCATCAAAAAGTCTAGGAGAGGGAGGGAGTCAATTTTCTTTATGAACAGTGGACTTAGGTCTCTGTGAGTGTTTGCTGTTCTTATATGGCAGGAATTACAATATTTGACTTCTACATTTTCAATAGGTTTTTTCCTGCTCTTTCGAAAAATGTAACAAAAATGAAAAAAAAACAAAATTTTACAATTTTTTCAAGATGAAAATAGTTTTGACTTTTTTTAAAAAAAAACCTTTTTTGTGAAAAAAAGTCTTTAAGATGTGTACTTTCAGTGCACTAAATATCAAAATATCCTTTTTTTTGTTTTCGACAGATAAATTAATTAATTAACAAAAATTAATAATAATATCAATAATTTAGCAGCAAATGAACTTGAAGCTATTCCAGTTTCATTATTTTACAACTTATAAAAATCCGAATCTAACAAGCCCAAACATTATGCATTTTAATGATTAGAAAGTAAATGGACAATTGTTAATTAATTAATTATCTAATGAATAATTCTAAATAAATCTTTATGTATATATAAAGTTAAAAATGCTTCAGTACAAAGTTTCATTAATTCTACGCTCATGCAAATTATATTTCTCATCGAAAGCATAGATTCACTTATAAAAATTGGTATATGTGCACCAAACAACTTAAACGTTTCATAGGAGTTTTGTTTCGTCTGCACAGATACCGATTTTACATGTGAATCTATACTTTTGACAAGGAATATTATTCGTAAGAACGTAGAATTAAAGGAACTTTGTAGTGAAAACTTTTTTACATTGTATTTTTATTTTATTAAGAGTTATTAAATAATCTATCTATATAAATAAAATCAGACTATTGTCTGTACATTGCACCAAACTGTGAATTTTTGTTATAATTATTCGTTTTGAGTCACAAGGATTCCAAAAATGCAAAAAAATTCTGTCTGTCTGTCTGTCCGTACAAAACTTTGTTTGAGCATTACTTGAAAACTATTTGGCCGATTAGTTTAAACTTGAAACTTGGCGAAGTATTTACAAATGCCCCAACTTAAAATCATCAACTTAGAAAATTAGAAAATATTGATTAGAAGCTGAGATATCCCCATATGTCATGGTTAAGCAAATAAGCATAGATTATGGAGGTGCTATAAAAATGGTTGTTAAGGAAATGTTCACCATAGCAACTGTTGCTATGGATGTTGTTACCAAAGCAACGGTTGCTAAAGGAATTGTTATTATCATAGCATCGGTTGCTAAGGGTGTTGTCACCATAGAAACGGTTGCTAAGGGAATTGTTATTATCATAGCATCGGTTGCTAAGGGCGTTGTTACTATAGCAACGATAGCTAAGAGAATTGTTAGCATAGCAACGGTTGCTATGAAATTTGTTATCATGGCTAAGGTTGTAAAAAATTGCTTTCATCTAATTTGGCAAATTAGTTATTTATTAATGCCCGTAAAAGTGTTGGTCAGACAGACGGACAGAAAGAAATCTAATTGGATTTTTTGAATCATATTTTTTCTTAAGCATGGCAATGAGTAAGAAAATAATTTTGCCATCAAACATGTGGATGGCTCGACAGCTAGTTAATTAATCAATTAACAATTGTTAATTGACTTTATAATTATAAAAATGCATATTGCTTGTGCTTCGTGGATGAAGATTTTCATAAGTTTTTCAAATAATGAATCTAGAATAACTCTTAAGTTCATTTACTGAAAATAATTGCAATTTTTATTAATTTCTGTCAATTAATTAATTTATATAATGGGTAAAAACGATGTTTTTATACAAAAATAATTTCTAAAATCTAAAGTTTTCAATTATTTGAGAAATCTTCGCATCCATTTGGAATTATTTAAACCAAAAATATCCCCTATATATTTTACCAAAATATCTTAAACTGTTCTCAAGTTATCGTTACAAAAGAAAAGGGACATCTACATACACACACACACACACAGAAACATACACACACACATATCCGAATATTTGATCTGGGACTTATATAACACATTTATATGTAAAGGAAATTTTATTTAGAGCATTCTTTAAAGAAGTTAAATATGAAGAGAAACAAAGCTCCCTCTTGAGGAAGCAAAAAGACCTAAGTTAACTGTTTTCAAGAAATTGACTACTTCTGCCCCCCCTTCTCGTTTGGATGAAACTTAATAATATTTGGTGACTGAAATACTCGGCCATAGCAATGCACGAATAACCCCTTAATGATATTTTTATAAAATGAACATAATTATAACCTTTCAGAGTATATTAAGTCTACCAAAAATGAGTTTAATGTTCTAACGCAATTTATATCTATACTTTTCGCAGATGACGAAGAAGTCACAAATGCAGTTAAAAGCTACTATAATAAATTAATGGACAATAATGAAAATGAAGAAGCTCAAAAATTTGATTGTACTCAAAACTCTGAAACAGCGAAAAGATATAAAGCTTTCAAAAGCTGTAAAACTAATGTGAGTTTATATTTCAATTACAAATAGTAATCCTTTTTCTAAAATCCATTTTTAGCTAAATATTGTACCTGTCACAAATGACGGACTATGTGCAATATACGAGTGACTTTCATTGCTCCGCGCTTAATCAATATCGACAACGAAAGTAACATGTACTCTTATTGCACGTAGCCTGTAAATTTCTTCTACCCACACATCATGATAAATTCCAAGAATATCATAAATTTTTTTTGGGAAACTTAGTAAGGTTAGTGACGAATATTCTAGGAAGCTTAAATTGGCTGAGGGAAAAGCGGGTTTGCTCTCTTGTTATATCCCTGCCTAAAATTTTGGATAGAAACCGGACACAGAAATCGGGTGATTTTTCGGATCGAACCGGATATTTTAATCCGTCTCTTGTCCGTTTTATTGTCAGGTTCTATACGTTAGTATAGACTAATTATATTATTACTAACTATATTCTATAGTTCTTAATCTGACATCTAAAATTGAATTTAAATCTTTATTTATGTTCAGAGATGTTATTTATACGGTTATGTACGAATCCAATGTGTCATACAAAAACGAAATTCCAATCAAACGTTTCTTATACGGGTTTATCCGTAATTTGTACGTTCTAATCCGAAAATAATCCGTTCACCTTCTTATACTATACGTATTTAATCCGAATTCTATACGTTCTTGTTAGAAAATTCATCCGCTTTTTGTGTCAGTTTTCTATCGGGAATTTTTATTAGGGATGTTTTGGGCTTGTCGAATTATTGGGATGGATAAACATAATTGTCGGCAACGACTCCTTTTTGTCTATTCTCATGAAATCTTAATTCATAAATCAGTTCCTTCTTAACATAAAATCTCCTAAAAACCTAGATGGAATGCCCCTTGATTATCTTGTGCATTACATCGTGTTATGCAGGTGGAAAAGTGGATATGAGAATAAAGAGATTTATACAAAGATTTTTACACTGAAATAGGGATCTTATATATTTTTGTTCTTTAATTTCCAAAGTTTTCTCGTATGACGGTTTATCGGTTGGAACATTCATTTATATAACTTGTATAGCAAGTGGCACACATAAAACCTTGTATCTTTCAAAAATAAAAAAATATTTCAGAATCCTTATTTCAATATATAAATCTTCTTTCGAAAAAATTACCCATTTAACGGGTAGAATTTGAAAACATTGTAATATTATTAACAACAGGTCAAACGGATTCACCTTGGAGAAGGGATTTCACTCAAAAAAGAAATTTTTGACGAAATTTACGAAGTTCCAGACTGTTCAAAGTTTGTGAAGCAGCTAAGTAGAGCTATTTGGACAAGGAAGGACCTAGTCACTCGCTATGTTGATAGCAATAGGCCAGAAACGCTCATACAATTACCAGAACGCTCACCAAGAAAGAAATGCTCACCTGCAAAGATTCGAGTTCTAAGGCGTAAGTGTTGTTTTATAATAAATCAGTCTTGTTTCATATCTTTAAATTTGACAGATTTCTTTAATTTAAATGTAGTGTTAAGTCAGGCTGCCCACTGGTCAAAGAAGTCAGGATATTCAGGGAGAAGTGATTTTTCACGGAAAGCTTCTAGGAAAGTTCTTAGATATATTGAAATGTCCTCAAGTTTGTGTAAAATTTTGCTTTTTTCAAGTAAGAAAATAATTAACAACTGTAATATTCCTTAGTCGATTGGCACGTATTGTTTAAAATAATATTTAAAAACTTTTGACTAAAGAAAATTACAATAAAGATTATGTTTCTAATTAAAAAAGCAAAATTTTACACAAAAACATGAGCTCATTTTCAATGTTTGTTTGATTTCTCACCTTCAAAATTTACAATAATTAAACAAAATTGTTGTTAAATAATATAGTTGCTAAGTAATTAGTTTTACTGTAAGCATTAATTAATTTTGTTCTTTCTGTCATCACCTACTAAATTTTTGTAGATTTGAATGTGGCGCGATCTTTAATACTTTTTTGACGATAATAAAACATTTTTACTTATCTATATTTTTTCTCACTTCAAATGAACTTGTTTTTACTGCTAATGATATTTTTTTACTTTTATATTTCGTTAATTTAATTATTGTTTCATTATTTTTAACTTATTTTAAATTCCAAAAACGAAAATGTTACAGATTATGAGGATATTCCATGCAGATCATTTCAAGTTGTCCACAATAGTGTAGTTGTAATGCGTTCGATTTAAAGACTCAGAGTCGCGCGTTCGAATCCCCCCAAGCGTATTAGGTTTTTTAATTTATAAGTTAGGTGTGAAAATAAGTCAATACATTTATGAGCCTTCAATTTAACGAATTATCTTTTGTTTTAACTTAGGTTTTAACTAAAAAAGATATTTTTTTGAAACACCAGGATTCATCTTAAGAAAGTTTAAAGTATATTACGAATGTCTGGCTTATTAGATCTAAAAATAAGTCCTGAAAGAAGATACGATGAAGGAAGATCCCCAACTATGTACTATTAGTTACCATTCAGAAACTTAAACCTTAAAGTTCAATTTATAAATAAGTCAAAGTTTGACTTATTTTCTGTTCATGAAGAAACTTAGAATTAATTTGAAACATAATATCGTTTATTCAAGATAATGTGAAAGAAGGCACCGCGGATTACATTAAATAAATAATATATTGGAAGAATTGTATTCATTTCTTTATATTAAAAATACATGATGATTTGTTAATTTAGCAAGAACCTCAATTAGTAGAAACTGAAATGGCTAAAAACTCATTTACCTTAAAACTCTGTTAGGTGCAAAAATTTTACCAAAAACTCGTTTTGACAAAAGAGAAAACTGCTTTTTGGACAAAAGAGTTTTTAGATAAATAAGTTTTTCGGATAAGATCAAGTTTTGAGGAATATTCATGCACCTTAAATATTTTTATTATATAACATGTTAGATGGAACTATAGTTATTAACGGGACATAACAAAATCATCAATCGAAAGTCGTCGAAGTACTGTGTGCAGCTACAAAACTACCTGAGACAACAAAATGGCTCGATTGATTGATATCTGGATAAACGAGGTTGCACTCTGCGTTAAATGGAAAATAAAGGATATGTTTATATTTTTCAGAATGTTATCGAGATTACGTTTACAACCGAAAGAATTTAAAAAGTAAGAGATCTCAGTTAATGTCTAAATTTGGTTCTTATTTAGGAGATGAAATAAAAACTCTTAGAAAGGCGGTGATCCCCAAACCTGAAAAGGAGAAAATCACTGAAACATGTACGTTCATGTTTATTTTTTTAAATTTAAAACATAATATATGTAATCGTGTCGAACCCGCACAGCGCGAAAAGTTACTTGAATCTTACAAAGTTTTCTCAGAAAGCTTCAGAATGTTTTATCGCAAGGTTCAGTTAAGTTTAGAGTAACCTGGAAAATTTCAGCAGTGAAGAAAATACTACAGGTAAAGGTTGTGGTTATCTATAGATTATTATTACGTTGAGATAAGGTTAGTACAAAGTTGCAATATAAGTTTATGATTAATAATTAAAATAAAAATTGTCTAACACTGTTTTTAGAGAACAAGTAAACCATATAATCTCCAAACACGTTAGCCAAACACGAAGTCCAATATTACGTTAAAATTAAAATGTTTTGCCCTTACAATGTCTCGAACCTATCTGACTATAGACTGCCGAACTCGATCGGATGAACCCACGCGGTAACCCAGTAAAAAAAGATTTATTGGAACTATGCGATTAGCGATTGGAACTTGGCAAGTTCCAATTATGGAATCGCTATTACTGCAATTGGAACTTGAAGTTCCAATAACCTGTATGTATTTTGTCTTAAAAATGACAGAAATAACCATTTAAACAGCTTAAAAATGTAGTATGCAAATATTTTTTTTATAACAGTTCCTAAACAAACGTTAGATTTAAATTTATTATTGAAAAACAAAATACAAATAATAAAATTGAGTTCACAAAATGTATTGTACATTGAGAAGATTTACGCCACTGAGTTTGACAGATACAGGTTATGCTTCTATATGAGGTCACTTTCCTGAATCACGCAGTTGTTTTGGTACGACGCGCTATTTAAAATTTTTTTTAATATTATCAGTAATTATATTTTTAGTTTTTAAATCAGTTTTTATTAAAAATAAGGAAAAGAATGCTTTAGCAATCAAAGTAATTTATATGATGAT
>WNHD01004856.1:0-10784 GCA_011057455.1 Ganaspis sp. Gsp50 | reverse complement strand
ATTTGATGGAGTCTAAAGTATTTTAAAGTATTTTTAAGTATTTTCAATTATTTTCAAGTATTTTTAAATATTTGAAGTATTTCTAAAAAGTCTGAAGTATTATTGTTGAAAAATTATAAAAAAAAATTATTGAAAATTAGGGAAAAATACTTGATTTTAGGTGTTTTAGGGGATTTTCTTTAAAAAAGGGGGAAAATAAGGGGAAAAGGGGACGAACTGTGATCCCTGTTAATTCATTATAATTATTTTATTGTATTTTTTTGTTCGATACTTACATTCTTTACAGAAAAAATCGCACATTTTTAATACACTCTCATTAGAATGTAAAAAATGTAAAATGTAAAAAATGTAAAATGTTAAAACTCATGAGAATGTAAAAAACTGGCAAAATTAATTTATTTTAAAGCTTTCGATTAAAAACAACTTCATTTTTTTGGCATTTTTATTAAGTCCTGCGAGTATATACAAAGGATAGAGAACTAAATAACTAATACATATTATAACTAAATAAACAAAGGTTGTTATAATTGTAGTAACGTGAGTTAATATTAATTAATTTAAATAACGTAATATTGATAACTATAAGACCCGCGATGCGCTGATCCTAACTCAACTTTTAATGTTGAAAGATAATTTTATTCAAACATTCGTGCCTGATGCCATGTTCATTTACATACTCTCGAGAATCCATCAAAATACTTCTTCTCTCATCCGAAACCATCATCTCACAAGTGATCGCATTCTTTTGATAAACGTCGCTAATCAAATTTCGCAGTCGCATTCGATGGCGCATTTTATGTTTATCAAAATATTATAGGCACTTATTAACACAACATTAGGATTCTCAGAGCGAATAGTGGCAACGCTCTATAAACGAATGTCTTTTTATTATTATTATTATTTAGCCGTTACTTTTTCAATCGGCATTAATCGATTCTAGTCTGATTCTGAATTACGAGATTCGTTCAGAGAGCACCCATTCGCAATAGGCAATACATTTTTTTTTTCATTTTCTTATTGATAAAGGATACTCTGAGACGAAAAAACTGAGCACGATTTAACTGAGATCCATTTCGTAAACGAAAAGTATTACAAATTTAATCGTTTTTTTTACAACTGTAAATTAAATTCCTTTTACAAAATAGGTCTCATTCTTGGTCTAAAAAAAAGTTCAAAGTGTCATTCTTGTCGATTTCGTTGAAAAGCGTACAACACAAGCTTTTATCGGAAACCCGTCACATTATTGCTCGTAATATATACCGGCGATTGTCTCTCGTGTTTCTTTTGTTTTCGCATATCGCATCAATCATTCCCTGTTAACTCAACATTTCCATTTAAAATCAATGGCAAATGTTTTAGAGTTTAAAAAACACCAAAAAGAATCTCAATTTCATTAAATGAAGATAGTCCAGATTTTTTAACTTCTAAAATTCAAATTGTCAATCAATTTATTTGAAAAAATAATTGCCAGAGGCTGTAAAACCAGAGGCAAGGATCTAACAATTTTTAATTTTCTTTTGTAAAAAAATAGACAAGTGATATCTATTCTAATTTGAAATCCAATAACTTTTAACATTCATATTTTACATTTTTAATACTCTAATTTATTAATATTTCAATTGAATAATAATTGAACTTTTTTTTTGTATCGTTTTAATTTTCAAGGCGACTTGACTCCAAAGTTTGTTAACTTTTAATAAAAACAAATGGTCCCCTAGAACTTGAAATTCAGTATCAGTTGATGCAAAAATAGAGAAATCGAAAAATTTACAATTCAAAAAGACTTTTCTACTAAAGATATCAAACTCTGGAGCCTAGCCGTTTAAAATTAATATTTAATAAGCTGACCACCTTGTCTGAACACGTATTATATCTTTCTTTACCAGAAAAATAGAATTTTTTAAACTTAAACTCACTTCCCGCTTTTTTATGCATATCATTTTTTTTCTTTTCCTTTCAAAATATGAACAGGATTAGATCTCTAAAGATAATCAACTCAGTATCACCAGATCTTTTTTTTTCGTAGATAAAAACTATTTCTTTAAAGATAAAGCCATATATAATTTTTTAAAGTTCGTATACCTTCATTCACATTAGTAACGTTAATATATTTAATTAACTTTTATATCTTCAATTAACCTTCATATCTTTCATTGATCATATTTTTCAATGACCACATTTTTCAATGATCATATTTTTCATTGATCTTATTTTTCATTGATCATATTTTTCATTGATAATATTTTTCATTAATTTTCATACCTTCATTGTTCTTCATTGCTTATCATAATTTCGTTAATCTTCATTCCTTCATTAATCTGCATACCTTCATCAACATTCGTATATTTCTTCATTAAAATCCCCGTCATTTTCAAAATAAAAAAAAAGATCTGACGATTTCTAAAAATTTTATGCGGAAACGATACTTTTTCATTAATCTTTTAGTAAAAATAAATTATAAAATTACACGATTTGATTATTATTGATTAACAGAAACCAATGCACAGCCCTTAATTTCAATCGAATAAAACGTAATCTAATCACGGTGAAAGTTACTCTCGATTGAAAAAAACAAGAGCTAAAATTTCAATAATTATAATACAAATATTTATTTACAAAAAAGTGATATTTAAAAAGAATATCATATGCAAAAAGCTGCTGGCTCTTTACATCCATTACATCATTTCACCAATAAGTGATCGAATAAACTAGAAAAATAATTATAAAAATACAATTAACTCATACAAATTACATTATTTTTGTACAATTATAAAACACTAAGAAATAAATAATTCCAAAACCAAATTTTTGTAGATGATAAACTACAGAATTTTATACAAAAAAAAAAATAATAAAAAAAAGTCTTGAAACGTCTACTGGCCATTTCTAGGCTCTTAACACAGCAATATAAGTCTCGACTGACGTTATTTTTACACCAAAATCTCAGACATGAAATAAGAAATGGCCTTCGCAACTGCTCTCGAGAATAACTATCATCGCGTAGATTCAATAAATCTGACGAATTGTACAATGTTTAAAACAAAAAATTAATAAATCCATTCTGTCAAAGAGTCCTTATTGCTTAATTGAGCACACATTCCTCAAATTAATCACCGATTTTTAAACTATTTTGACAACTTTACATCGTAGCGAAACGACAACCCTCAACATTCTCTGCTACAATTTGCAAAAGTAGCTTTTTCGCAGAAAATAAGCGATTAGTTTCAATCTCATATTTACTTCAACTTTTATTTTCTGTTTCTTTTATTTTCTTTTTCTTCTATTTTCTTTTTCTTTTAATTTCTATTTCTTTTAATTTTTCTTCCTTTTAATTTATTTTACTTTTATTTTCTTTTAATTTCTATTTCTTTTAATTTTGCTTCCTATTAATTTCTATTTCCTTTATTTTCTTGAATCCCGATTGATTCAAAATTCGAATTGATTGCATTCATTACTAAAAATTCACATGAATGTTCCTATTTCTATTTCGAGAACTCGAAATTTGACATTTTTTCCCTTTTTTAAAAACAAAATATTTTCTATATTATTTTCAGCCACTTTATTCTCCAAGGTAAAATGATTGGTAAATAAATTACTAAAGCTAAACTGATTAGAAAATATAAACATTAAATGAATATTAAATGAATCATGAACCAAAAAACGATTGCAAACTAAAGTTTCAATACAAGAAAAGTAAATTCCATGGAAAAATAAATTTAGAACTTGCAAAAATATTTGTAAACCAAATTGTTTAAAAAAGAGAAAATTAAAGGCAGAAACAGCGAATAAAAAATCAATTAAAAACAGAAACAAATATTCATCATTTACTATCAAAATTAAAGGTCTAATAAAGACAATTTAATTAAAAACAAGCCAAAAATAATAATTCTACAAAGGCAATTTAATTAAATGAAGAAAAATAATAATTCTACAAAGATAATTTAATTAAAAAAAAGGCAAAAAAATAATTCTACAAACAAAAAATAATTGATTCGACAAAAGGGTCAAGAAAGCTAAATTTTTCAAGTTGAATCTTTTTTGTGACTGGTGAAATATTTTGTGTGAATGTTGCGCTACCCCTTGTATTATTATTTCCAAGATTCCAAGGAGAAGTATAATCTGGATTCTAGAAAGCATTCAGGTAAGAACAGGTCTACTTTAGTAGCTTGAGAAGGTCGGGCGTCGGCGTTTCGCTTCGATTAGCGCTTGTTACAATGGAGCCTGGCTCGCAGTAGTAAGAGACCGTCAAGCCCAGACTGATCAGCCAGATGTACATACAGAGCAGAAAACTACTGCCACGTTGTAACTACATACGCGTCCTCTACACTCCACACGTGTCGTGACGATGCATTTAATAAAAAGAAACGAGGACAGTGACGATTAATGTCACCAATGTCATCCCCGTCATCATGACTGCAGACATTAATCGATAACATCATCTTTCAATCTTGATATTCTACTATCAGCAACTTCCCCCGAAAAGCTTTCAATCCAACTCATTTTACTTTCATTGTCGTCAACAAATTTCCCAAATCACTGACAAACTTGTACACTTTTTATTTTTACTTTACAACTTTTACTTTCATTATCGAATGCATTTTTCCCAAATTCTTTCCATTTCGTTTTTCTTAATTTCGAACACATCTTCATTCAATTTCAAGAACAATTCAAAAATCTTCATTCACTTTCAAGAATAATTTAAAAATTTTTTTTTAGTTTCAAGACCAATTCAAAAATTGTTATTCAGTTTCAAGAATAATTCAAAAATCTTCATTCAATTTCAAAAATTAATTTTGAACATGAGTTTCAAAAATAAATGTCAAGCATCAGTTGCAAGAGTCAATTTCAAAAAGAATAAAACCGTATTGTTATTACAATAATAATTCTCTTAAAATTCCAGTTTTTATAAAAATGATAATAACAATAACAATAATAATAATAATAATAATAACAGTAAGAAAAAAAGAATATTAATTTTCGAAATCCAAGAAATTTTGAGTTGGCAATAAAAAAGTATTGAGAAGAGGGTATCAACTGTTATCTGCAAGTCATGAATCTAGTGACGAATTGTTATTCTAGATTGTTTTAAAATCTCCAGAGCTTGTAGTCGCAATTACTCTTTTTTTAACAACAGTTACTGATTTATTAAGCGACTGTAATAGTTCACTTTAATTCGATATACATATCTTTATATATATATAGATATATCAAAAATATCCTTAATAAAATAGAGCATTTATATGTAAGGTATTCTCGAGTACCTTTCTGTATGATAATTCATTCGCTATGTTTATATATTTATATATATATACTATATTATAGTACGCAACATGAGTCGTGTGAACATTTCCCTTTAGATATCAGTAAATTTATCTCGACATGAGTGCCCTTTTTTTTAAATATAAACTTCGTGACGCTCTCGAGTGCAAAGTCTCTATCAAGATAACGTTCGCAATTCATTTTTATCGTTATTTACAAGAATTAAATTTCTACCTAGAGTTGGCAATTGTGAAAAATAGCAGATGTATCTGATTATGATTAATATTTCTGAAATATATTTGATAATTTCTATTTATCAAAAATTTGAAACAAACAAATGTCATGGTTCAAACCAAGTGCGAGACTTTTGCCATAAAGAATAATAAACATTTTTCAATACTATTCAATATTAATTTAATATTTCGATACTATTAAATTTTAATTTAACATTTCGATAGTATTAAATGTTAATTTAATATTTCAATACTAATTTGAAAAAAAGTACCTTCTCATTAGAGAATATAAAAATAGTTTATTTAAAAATTGTATTGCTCGGTAGACAATAGTGAATTGAACAAAATCCACTCCAAGTCAATAAAAAATTGATTGTGATTGATTGTGAAAGTGAAAAAACCACTTAGTAAAATCAAAATTTAATTGAAATTTCAGAAATTTTCATTTGCAGATATATCTCGTGTTTTACAATGGATTAAAAAAAATGAAACCACCCCTCACTAATACAGAAACGTGAACATCTAGGTGCACAAAATAAAAAAAAGAAGCAGTCTCATGAACATGCGCATTGCATCAACAAAAAATCATTACAAGCCCAACAACACTGGATCCAAAAATATTGGACCTAATAATATTAGATCCACCAATATTGGATCCAACAATATTAGATCCACCAATATTGGATCCAATAAAATTAGATCCACCAATATTGGAACCAACAATATTAGATCCACCAATATTGGATCCAATAATATTAGATCCACCAATATTGGATCCAAAAATATTAGACCCAATGATATTAGACCCAACAATAGTATTATAAACAATACTATTAAAATAAATCAAGAGCAAACATTTTTCGATTTTAACTTATCGGACTCTAGAGCTCAAATAGAATTGATGAGAAAAATCTATCACTTGAAAGACTCCTTTCCTTATTTTTCTCTATAGAATAATTATTATATTTTCACGCACTCGGGGCCAACGAATTATTAAACATAAGCTATTTACAAAAGATCTATCACCCGCAAAATATTCATCAATAGCCTTAGCAAAATTCAGGATGCAACGATATCATTAAACTTTCATACAAAAATAGTGTCACTGCTCTTCATTTTTAAAATTCCTCTTCTAAAAATTATAAACGCCAAAACACTTCGAAAAACTTGCCAGTGACCCTTATAATCATCGATTGCATCGAGTTTAAGGAATTATTTCAGACCGATTACCAATCGACAATAATTAATTTAATTATACACTATATCTATGATTCATTATGTACAATGCAATATAATAACGTAATAAATAAGCTCAACGCAATACCTAACAGTACAGTAAACGATGTACCTAACTTCGGGCGCGTAATTACAAATAATATTAATAATAATAATAATAAAAATAATAATAATAATATACTCTTGTAATCGAGCAATATATATTCTCAGCAGAGAACTGCTTACTGCCGATAGTCTCGAGGAGGACTGCAGTCTCTTTGCTTTGTTCGCTGGATTTTCATCCACCAAGAATTAAATCTCGGAAATAATGCTTTATTAATGTTGCTACTGAACCATTGTCATAAACGTTTACTTCTTTTTAAATAGTCAAAATGATAAAAAAACAAAAGAAATTCGGATGTAATATGAATTTCAAACTAAATATTGTTTACGAGTCGTATTTGTTTTTCTTTTATATTTATATATATATATATATATTTTATATATATATAAATCTATATATCTATTTCTATTATCGATTAATTAAGCGAATTAGAATAGAAACTAACGACGTCTCACGTGTCATTTTAGGCACTTTTTCTTGGAAAATAGATACATATGTTTTGTCAGAGCTTTGGTTACAAACTTATCGGTATAACAGCTCCACTCCTGTATTTCTCCGTGCTCATAATAGTCTGTGTAATTACGTAAATCGTGAGAAATCGAGTTTGAGTCTTGGAGCAACGGCAGAAGTAGTTACTTATTATCCAAGAGGCAGCTTGTAGCACGCAGTGACAGAAAGGCATGCCGATTACCTTCGATTTTTCAAAAATCCTTTAAATTCTTTCCCTAATTAATTCTCACTTTTCGGCAGATCTCGGGACTGTTTGCGGTATCACGGTTAAGGACTTTGGAATTTTCGGCAAAATTGAAATTGGATTTGATGGTTTGGTTGTCACTTGAATAGATTTCGGTAAATTGAAATTCCCGAGGAAATTCTGAGTTGGTGTATTCTCATTTGAGAGAGTCCTCATGTCACAAACAAGAGGCTCAAAGTCACTTCTACTCTGCCGACTGAGCATTTCTTGCTGCATCCTGAGATGCTTTTGGAACTGACTTTGCGCCATAAATTGCGCTTTTTGAACTTGAGTGACAGATTTTAAACCCGGAAGTGCGCCAGGAGCACCTGGTCCATTACTTGAATTTCGCGAATTCTTATCGCTCAACATTTGTTTTTGACGCTTGAGATTCTGCAACCGTTTAAACTCAGGTTCGCTCATTTGGAAAACCTTACCTCCAGACGGCATTGGTGGCTTCTGAGAATCTTTTCGCTTCGGAGTCAAGATAGAACCTCCACTCGTTGATGGGAAACTGACTCGCTGCAAATTCGGCGGTGGCTTCTTCATTATTGACACTCCTGGATTCAACTTCATTCCCCGTGAAGGATTCATCTGTAAAATTAATAAATAGTCATTAATAAAATGACTGAAATCAGACAAAATAATATGGAAAAGTTGTGTTGAAAATAAAAGTAAAGAAAAAGTAAAAAAGTAAGAAAAGAAAAAGTAGTAAAAAATATACAGAAATAGAAGAGCACGATCTCTAATTTGGGACTTATTTAATAATAAGACATTAGATTACAATGAAATTTTTCTCTGAGAGAGGTTGAAAATTGAAATAATGAAAAGATATTCTAAAAAATAAACAAGAAGAAAGATAAGCTCTTGAAATGTTTGAAAATGAATTAAAATTTTAATAATTTAAAAAATAAATTTTGTAATCGTTTAAAAATGAATTGAAATGTTGAACCGTTTAAAACTGAATTAAATTTTAATTAATAAAATTAAATGATGTTTGCACAAGGTTTCTACAAATTTTTCTTCACAAAATTCCATGAGATTTCCATGATATCCATGATAAAAATAGAAAAATTTCAATGATATTTTTTACTGTATCTTTTAATTAAAACATTAATTTTTCAATATTTTGTAATAATTTAAATTACTTTTGAAATAATTTTCAAAAAATAATTTTCTGTAGAATTTAAATTACTCTAGATAGTTGTTTTCAATTTTAAAACTTTTTAAAATTATTTTAAACTAATATAAAGGATTTTGATGTATTTTAAAGTATTGGGAATTTTTAAATATTTTGATGTATTTTTAAATATTTTGAAGCATTGGGAAGTAGGTGAGAAATATTTTATAGTAATTTTAAGTTTTTTGGAATCTTTTAAAATGTTTTTAAATATTTTCAACTATTTTTAAATTTTTTAAAGTACTTTAAAGTATTTTAAAATTAAATTATATTAAATTATTAAATTATTTAGTATTGGAAACTATTTGGAAATATGTTATAGTAATTTTAAGAATTTTATATATTTCAAAGAATTTTTAAATATTTTGAAGAACTTTTAAATATTTTGAAGTATTCTGAAATAGTCTAAAGTATTACAATATGTACTTTTAAAATAATTATAGAAATCAAAATTTAAATATCTGTTTATACTTTATTTAATCCTTAAAATACTAATATTTTTCAATACTTTGAAATCTTTTAGAGTATTTTAAATTACTTGTAAGTATATAAAATAATTGGAAGTATTTTTAAGTTTTTTAAAAATATTTTGAAGTGTTGTAAAATACTTTGGAGTACTGGAAAGTATTAAGAAATATTTTATAGTAATTTTAAGTATTTTTAAATATTTTTAAGTGCTTTTACATACTTTGTAGTATTTAAAAATATTTTGAAGTATTAGAAAATATTTGGAACTATTTTTAAATAATTGTAAGTATCTTTAAATATGTTTAAGTTTTTTAAAGTTTTTCTTTCTGTAAAAACACTGTAAGAACAAGTTCTCTAAAGAAATTAAATAAAAAATGAATTTCCATGTTATAAATGAAAATTCCATGAGATTTCCATGATTCCATGAGAAATAATGAAATTCCATGAGAATTCCAGGTTTTCCATGTTTTCCAGAATTGTAGAAACCCTGTTGCAAAGTTGAATGATATTTACAAAGTCGAATAATGTTTACAAATTTCAGACCATTCGTTTGAACGAACTGTTTTCTTTTTGTTTTAATTTTTAAAAAGCATATTTTTGCAATGAAAATGGACAATAATTTTTAAACAATAACATGAAAGAATAAATATCATCGCTTTCTTTAATCTTTCTACATGAAAGTAGATAATTATTACGTAAAATATTTTAACACAAATCTGAATTTTTAAAAAAAGAATAAAAATTTCCTTTATTTAAACATTCGAAGCTTTATTTGTATGGTTGAACGTATCATTCAGAATTATTACAGGGATCACAGTCGTTTTTTCGTTCAATTTTAGGTGCAGAAGGGGATTTTTAATTTAAAAAAAGAGTATTTTAGAAAGAGGAAAAAAGGATAGCATTTTAACATTTAAGAACTTAAAGAACGTAATAAGTAAATAATTTTTCCATTAGAAAAATAGACAGATTTTCATGATATTTTGTATGTGAGTGTGTGTGTACGTTAAAAAAATGCTTTTTTCAATATTTTGTAAGAATTTGAATTACTTTTGAAAAAACGAAAGTTTTAATGCTCTTAGGCTTATTGCAAAAATTATTTTATATAGAATTTAAATGACTGAAGATAATTATTTTTAATATTAATTGTAAAACCATTTTAAGTATTTTTAAATATTTTGAAGTATTTTGGAATATTTTAAAGACATTTTACGTATTTTTAGGTATTTTTATATATTTTCAAGTATTTTGAAGAAGTCAGAAGTATTTTAGAAAAGTTTTAAGTATTTGAAAATATTTGAAAGTAATTTTAAGTATTTTTAAGCAGTCTGAAGTAGTTCAAAGTAGTTTTAAGTATTTTAAAGTATTTTCAAATATTTTGAAGTATTTTAAAGTAGTCATGAGTATTTCAAAGTAATTTTAAGTATTTTGGAATATATTAAAGATATTTTTAAGTATTTTTAAGTATTTTCAAATTTTTTAAATATTTTGCTTCCTTATAGAGGAAGCATTGTAATCGTGACAATTTTCGATTTTCTAAAAATAGTCTAAATCAACTCAATTTCATCCAAAAAG
>WNHD01004855.1:0-15586 GCA_011057455.1 Ganaspis sp. Gsp50 | reverse complement strand
GATTCCGAATAAACATTTTTGATCAGTATACAGCAGAATTTTTTAAAACTCATGACTACAATTTCCGCCTGATCAACACTCAAAAACACCTTTTATACTAGAAATTTATTTTGTTCTGCAAATTTTTTGGTTTATCAAAATTGAATTGCTTTATTATTCTTTCAAACGATTTTCGAATATGTAATAATTGTTTTCCTGTAAATTTCGAATGCAAAAAAAATTAAGGTCGCTTATTTGTTCTTATTTAGCGCATAATTCATCTCCTATTCAGTTTCTTTTTTTTTTAAAACGTTTGAAGGCTAAGCAACCCTTTTGCGTTTTCAAAACGCATTTTACGCATTAATTAACAATCGATGCCTCATTAGTGACCTTTAAGCTATTTTTGTAGTTTTTGAATTTCGAGGGACAACCAAAGAATAAAAATTACATCCGGAAAGTCAATACCAAATGTGAGTTGTTGAAATATTTACGAGTTTTTAAAAAAATTATTTTAAAAATTATCGTTCCTTTTGTACATGAAAGTAAAATATTATTAAATGAAAAAAGGAAAATAAACTGCGAGAATATGACACGTTTTTGTTAAAATATAAGTGAGTGTGGTTATAGCGGTCGGTTCCCGTTTTCAGTAGAACATAAATAATTCACCTTCAAATTTATACCAAAGAAGAGACTTTACTCCTACACTGTAAAATTGTCCATAAATTGCGCTGCTAAAAATCATTGCTCGTAAAAGTCATTTGGTTATAAGTTTTGTAAATTTACACCACTCGAGAAATAAGCCTATAAAGTTTGTAACAACAGAGTTCATGTAATAGCATATAGCGAAAATTGATCCAATTTTCAGTATGAACTGTACAATGAAAAGTACTCGGGAAATATTTCGATTCAGATCACTTTATAACTTTCTCAAACAAAATTTCGTCTTCAATTGACTTGTACAAATATAAATATAATAAAATCTGATAAACTTAACGGCTTAAAAGCTTATGATGTGAAAGAAGAATCTTGTTTGTGAGAACAAAGTCTAGACACTTGTATGGAATTTTCAATTGAAATTTCGTTATTACATTTCCATTTGAAATTACAGAAAATTATTTCGCACATTCAGATGCATCCACATGGAATTTCCACCTTTTATTTCTACTTGAAAATCTCAACCTTTAATTTCCATATTATCCTTTACGTTTGTAGTTTTATGAAATTTGCATCATTAATTTCCAATCGTAAATTACCTTTAATTCCCACTTGAAAATTTTCACTTTTTTTCATTTGGAAATTTTTAGATTTAATTTCCATATTCTCCTTTTGCATTACAGTTTTATGGAATTTTCACCTTTAATTTCCATTCAAAATTACTATACTTTTGATTTTCAGATTAAACATTTCCATTTATAGTTTTATGGAATTTCCACTTTTATAATTATCACATCAACTTTTTACATAAATTTACAGTTTTGTGGAATTTACACGTTTAATTTCCACTTGCGAACTTCTCCTTTTAATTTCCACATTAACATTTTACATTTGTAGTTTTGAGGAATCTCCACCTTGGATTTCCAGTTGAAAATACACAAGAAGAACAAAATGCTTAACTTCAAGATGAACTTGAATCTTTATAGGTATATGTCTGTAGAATTCTAATTTATTTTGGAATTTAATAGATGATGCATTGAAAAAGAAAATTTTGTTTTTCCTGTGTATATACCTTTAATTTCCACATCAGCTTTGTAGATTTATAGCTTTATATGGGATTTACACTTTTAATTTCCAAATGAGGATTTCCACCTTTCATATACATATATCTACTTAGAAATTTCTACATTTAATGTCTACTTGAAAATGTCTATCTTCAATTTCCACTTGGAAACTTTCACCTTTAATTTCCACATACACTTTCTACATTAAAGTTTTATGGAATTTCCACCTTTAATTTCCGCAGCTAAAATTATTACTTTTAATTTAAATATCAACTTTTACATTAATGGAATTTCCGCCTTTAATTTTTAACTTTAAAATGTTCATTTTCAATTTCTACTTGAAAATGTCAGCCTTTAATTTCCAACTTTAACTTTCACTTTAAAAATTTCCACCTTTAATTGTTACTTTAAAATTTTTACCTTTCATTTCCATAATAAATTTTTACATTTATTGTTTTATTGAATTTTTATCTATAATTTCCACTTGAAAATGTTTACATTAACTGTTTATATTTATTTAATTTTTTAAATTTATAGTTTTATGGAATTTCCACATTTGATTTCCACTTGAGAATTTCTGCATTTTTAATTTCCACGTTAACACAAAATTTTCACTTTTCTTTTTCACGAGGAGTTTCTACATTTATTTCTGTACAATTTCTACTTTGCATTTCCATTTTCAGTTTTTGCGTGTTACTCCAACTTGTAATTTCCACTTTCAATTTAAACATAAAATTTCGACTTATCAATTTTCATATCTACGATTTCTAAAGGGAAATTTCAACTTGAAATTTGTGAATTTCCTTATTTTATTTCATATATCCAAATGTAATTTTTACACTTGTGGCGCCGCATGCAATAACTGCCTCTATGCGTGAATTGTACTATTCCCTCCTTAAGCCAGATTCTGGCTATACGCAATAAAGTTCATATGCTGTTATTGATCGATGGCCCTCAATTTTTGGCTACACAAGAAAATTGCGTGTGGATTCAGAGGCTCTTATTGCATCCGTCTTTGGATTTATTAGCAAACAATTGTACATCATGTTAGTACATTATTGTATACAATATTAATATATATTTCTTGTATAGAAAATATGCTACGTGTTTTATATTAACATACAATTGTACATTAATCATCAATAATTACATAATTTTATTAATAATATTTTTGCATACACAACAATAGAAAGCTGTATTATTTAAAAATGCTCTCAATTGAAATAAAATTCATACATGCTGAATTTTGTTGCTTGAAGTGTATTATTAAATCAATTGTAAGTGAAATAAAATATACAGAAATTTTCAAAGGAAAACCGAAGTTGCAATTTTTGGTTATTAGATCCGGATATTTGTTACAGTTGACCCAAAGTATTATAAGGAGTCGTTATAACAATACCGTTTACTTTCAAGTTAAGAATCGTAGTGCGCGTGTGACGCAATAAACTGGTACACCCGTTTAGCGAAAAATGAACAGAGAACAATGAATAAATACTCAGGAATAGATATTCACCTATACGAACAATATTTATAAAGAACAAGAAATAAACTTGAATCCGTGTTGATTTATTACAAAGAACTATAAATTCTACCGCATCTGGTATCACGTCCAATGTCCATTATTATCCAATAGATATTCATCAAAATAACAGTCAATGATGTGACATAACTTTCATCAACACTCCATCCATCAAATTATAAACTTTTTTTATGTAGAAAAAAGCATCAGTTTTTTAAAAATAATTTCTCTCCGCGTGTATTTATAGCGACATTGAATAATAGTAAAAAGTAAGCTGTATTTATTAATAATACAATAATTAGCTGTCGCGTGCAGTAACTACGTCTCTATGTAAATCTCCCTTCAGGGTGCTGATTGAGCAAAAAAAATTTGCGCTTGGCTCTAGAGTCGATTATTGCACCCGACGGCTCAATTGCAAATATACAAATCAATATAGAAAATGATTTCGTTATATTATTTATTCAGTCTAAAATTCTAAATATTTTAAGTATAGATTTTTTTTTGGCAAATAAATGTTGCGTCATGATTTTCGCGTATAATGTTATGCTTTTATTTTCTTGTGCATTATAATAAAAAAATAATAAAATACGAAAACTATTATTTCGCAATGTAACTGTGAATTATTGTTTCGCGAAATGTAGGTATCAGTAATTTCATCATTATTTCTATATAATTTACGAGAGTGATTTACTGTGCGATCACGCCTTAGTTTAGGTGTAACACAGTCTCAAGAATTTTTCATATATATAACCACAAAAATGTGATTTGATATTTCTTCTAAAAAATTTCTATACTTGTCACTGGATAAAAGATTTAAATTTAGCAAATAATAATCAAAAGACTCGGAGAGAATGATTTTTTACAACTAATGAAAATCAATTTAAAAGAATTAGAAAAGAATTGTATTAATATATTAAAAGTAAAAAAAGAAATAAAATATAATAGACAATTAAGTGTTTATTATTAATTAAGTGCAAATAAAAGGGAAAACGAAAAGAAAGAAAATAGTGTATAAAAAATATGTTTTGTGAACGATGTGGTTTTGAGTGCCAAAAGTGTTAAAAGTTGAAAGAAGTCGTTGGCTAGTATAAATGTGACAGAATCTTGAGAAGAAAAATTTTATAGCAAGTTATAGTAAGTGAAAGGCACGAACTCTCGTTAAAAACTTAATTTAGTTTGAAATGAAACAACATTGTCTAATAACATTATAACTCAATTTGTTATATCTTGTTAAACATCTGTTTTTGTGCTTTATGTATGTTATTCACACAAAATATATTTCACATCGATTAAAAATAAATTTACTTCTTTTTCAACAATTTTATTTATTATTTATTTTATTATTTTTTAAAATAATTTTATGAAAAAATTGCTTTTGTTTCTTCACATAAAGGGGTCGTTTTCATTGTAATGATACAAGAAAAATTACTACCAGAATACTGAACTACTTTTTAAAAAACTGCTCCTTTGAATACAATAATTTATTTTTCTTTTACTTCTTTTTATTTAATTTACATTTTGTAAATTCAAAATTAAATTAGTCGTTTGTACGCAGTTTGAAACAAGCGCCTTTTCGAAAGAGTACATTGACTCTGCGCAATGAAGTAAGAAAACAATAGAAAGTGGGCAAAACATGTCAAATTGCAGCCTTCCCTAAGGGAAGGCATCGTTGAACACGACTGTACATCTGATTGTTAATAAAAGTGTTTCAACTTTCCGTCACCAGGGGCTTCTTTTCGATTCTATCAAATGCAAACTATGTTTCTTCATTTCATAAATAATTAATATTATTTATTAATTGCGTTCAAAATTTTTCACCCTTTTTCATTATTAGAAAAAAACAGACAATCGGATGGAAATATTTTGTCATGGTTATAAAAGAACATATTGTATCCGTCTAAAAATAAATAAAATAACAAACTAGCAACAAAATGTACAGTATAAAAAATGTAAAGTACTTGAGTACTAAAATACCGGATGCTAAATAAAACCACATGAATACTAAAATAATGAAAATAAAAGTTATTATATATTCATAGAAAGAGCATCTGTAAGAAAATAATTAAGTAATTACATATGCTAAGTGTGATTAAATACTCTGGACCATGACCGGTCTGATTAATTACTCAAGCGCCGGACATACGAAACACCCGGTAATTAAAAACGATTTTATATTTTGCCTTTCCTTTTTTCAAATACATTAAATGTTAGTAAATATATTTTAAATAAAAATCTCTGTTTATTAAGAAATATATTGTGTACAAGCTACAAGGAAAGAAGAGCGATAAATAACTATTCTCAATTTCGGCTTGTTGTCAGCACACTCTAAGTATCGTTGCATGAAAAATGACACCTTGGAAGTAAAAGCAAAAGTTCGGGCCTTACAAATTACAACGGAATGCTCACTTCCTTCTATGCGCCATCAGGTTGCTTAGGGTCGTGTGTATCAAATGTCCCACAGGTGATACGATAGATGATCCACATGCTGCAAGAAAAAATTGATAGTCCTTAAGAATTTCGTTTTTTTAGATGCTCGCGTAGATATTTCTGACTCTTTTCTTCTTGTTCTTTTTTAGAGAATACTCTCCCAAAAAAATTCTCGTCTGTTTACAACACTATATTTCTGCTTCATATAAAAAAATTAGTACTAAAAAAATATACATAGGATTTTGTAGAAAAATATTAATTATGAATATAGATCATCTTATAAAAAAAAATATTATATGGATATATGCCTGGAGAAAAAACTGATTATCTCGGGAACCTAGAAATTCTTTGAATGAATCGAGGTATTGGCCTGAATTTTATTCTCCAAGAGCTTCTTATTATCTTGCAATGAATCGTCATTCATATGCGTGGGTATTCAACTGCCCACTGATTGACTGTCAACTACTGACTACTACTTTAACTACACTCTTGCACTATAATTTGTAACATTTACGAAGGAAAATTAACCATAACTGTGCTTTACCAAGTGACCTTACACAAAGCCCTTTCACTTTTAACTGATTTTGTGTCATATTTATTTATGGTTGAATATTTTTTTCAGAACGTCCAAAATAACCGTTGTTACATGTGTAGAATTATACTTTTTAGATATGCCTTATTGGCTCATAGTGAATGCTAAACGCACCAATAAAATGCACTAATTTTCAATACACACGAATGCTGCAAAATTGTGACTTGAGACAATAAATTAGAATGTTGACATTATTTTGCATTTTTCACTGTATAAATGTTGATAATTATTATTATTATTGTTGTTGCTGACATTGTTATATTTACGAAACAATATTTCATTAATAATATTATTATTTGTAAACTAGAAATACACCCTTCCATAATTGCATTTGCGTAGTATTATTATTTGTTATTAAATTTGACTTCAAAAATTCTTGGGAAATTTAAATCATTATTATTACAATTATTAGAACGCTTACACTGAAATTGTGCTATGGAATTCTACAGGCATATGTCTTTAAAAAATGCCTGTCAAAATTCAAGTACACCTTGGAAATAAAAAGCATTTCATTGAAAATTAACAGATTATTCTCCTGTGTATTATGTTCTTTTTAAAATACCACATACATAACTTATTCTGTTTCGAAATTTAACTCTATCTTGAAAACTAAGTTGCCAGTCTTCAATCTAGAAAACTAATGCTTTGATTATTGGAAATTAACAAAGTTCTTCCCTGTGTATTATGTTCTTTTTCAATTTAAAAATTTAGCTCTATCATGAAAACTGATGCTTTGATTGTACATATTGAAAATTAACGAATTTTTTTCCGGCGTATTATGTTTTTTTTCAATTTAAAAATTTAGCTCTATCATGAAAACTGATGCTTTGATTGTACATATTGAAAATTAACGGATTTTTTCCCTGTTTATTATGTTCTTCTTCAATTTAAAAATTTAGCTCTGTCATGAAAACTAAGTTCCCAGTTCTCAATCAGGAAAGCTGATGCTTTGTTTCTACATACTGAAAATTATCAAATTTTTCCCCTGTGTATTATGTTCTTTTTGAAATATACATACCTCTAATTGATTCTATTTAGGAATTAAACTCTGTCTTGAAAACTGAGTTCCTAGTTCTCAGTCTGGAAAACTGATGGTTTGATTCTATTGAAAATTAGAAAAAGTTTTCCCTGTGTATTATGCTCTTTTTAAAATACCACATACCTAATTTATTCTGTTTAGGAATTTAACTCTATTTTGAAAATTGTGTTCCTAGTTTTCATTGTGGACATCTAATGTTTTCATTGCTTTGAAAATTAACACAAAATTTTATTATTAATTACACTGAGGAAAACGTTCGGTTTTGACAATAAAACATTTAGTTTTCCAAACCAAACGTTTTTTCAGAGCATTAAGGTTTTTTTTAAAATAACAGATACCTAATTTATTCTATTTAGGAATTTAACTCTATCTTGAAAACTGAGTTCCCAGTTCTCAGTCTGTGAAACTGATGCTCTGATTCTATTGAAAATTAACCATTTTTTCCTGCTTATAAGGTTCTTTTTAAAATAACACACATCTAAAAATTTAGCTGCATCTTGCCAACTGAGTTCGCTGTTCTCAATCAAGAAAACTGATGCTTTGATTGTACATATTGAAAATTATCAAATGTTTTCCCTGTGTACTTTGTTCTTTTTGAAACACCACATACCTAATTTATTCTATTTAGGAATTAAACCCTGTCTTGAATACTGGGTTCCCACTTCTCAGTCTCGAAAACTATGATACTTTGATTCTATTGAAAATTGACAAATATTTTCCCTGTGTATTATGTTCTTTTTAAATTACCACATACCTAATTTCTCCTATTTAGGAATTTAACTCTATTTTGAAAATAGAGTTCCCAGCTCTCACTGTGGACATCTGGTGTTTTATTTGCTTTGAAAATTAACAAAAAATTTTCCTGTGTATTATGTTCTTTTTAAAATACCGCGTAATACCTAATTTATTCTATTTAGGAATTTAAATTTGTCTTAAAAACTGAGTTTCCAGTTCTCAGTCTGGAAAACTGATGTTGGAATAAAAAATTAGAATAGAGTTGATAATAGATCGACAATGGCAAATGAAAGTGATTTGGGCTCGTTAAATACATTTTTGCTCAAGCGAGTAAATCAAACAAAAAAAGCGTATATCTCGCTCGCAATACAATTCTAAAGGAAGTTGGAAATTTTCAGAGAACGTCTATACAAAATTACGTTTGGTTGACTGGACAAAAGCAAGAAATTAACTTGACTGAAAAGAGTGAATAAAAATTATTCAATCGTTTATCACCAGCTGCCTTCTCCAATCTTTCTTTACATGTTGCAGTACGCGTGGTATGCTGTAAAACTGTCGGACGATAGATATTTTTATAAATGTAAATGTGGCGTTTAGTTCTCCTATAAGCTCTATAACTGTAAAGTTTACGATAAATAATCCGAACCCTTTTATTTTTCGTGTTTTCAAAGTATCTTCCTATATTTTGAATACTTGATTCTATATTTCTTTTATATACGTTTTGTTATTTTTATTATTTTGTATTTGTAATTTGATATATGAAATAATGCTCAATTTTGTACATTTTTGCTTTTTTAAATTAATTTTTTGTTTTATTTGATACGAAGTCCAATTGTAAATTTTTTCACATTTTGAAAAAAGCGCCTTTTCGAAAGAAATTTTCAGATTGATAAGGAAAAGTTTCCACTGCTTGCCACTAGAGGGCTTCCGGTTTGTTGTAACCTATCTAAGACCTAACCTCCCCGTTGCCCATTTTCGTTCATTTTTATACTTCAAATATAATGCATCCTAACCTAACTATATGTCGCACAAAAAGCGAGCATTAGGTTTGATTTTATTGCAAATAAAAAGGAATTGTAAGACAAGAATTATAAATTGGGGAAAAAATTCCATAAAAATAATATAAGAAAACGTCTTTTAGAAAAACGAAAGTGAAATAAAAATTTTAAGAACCTGTGATGAGAAATGACGTTGGTGGTCACGTGGCCCATAAGGCAAATTTTTTCCGCCGTATTCACTCTTAAAATAATAAACATATCGTTATGAAAATTGGTATACATTCTTAAAATATCATCAGAATGGCCTGTCTGGTATAAATTTATTAATAATTTTGTCTAAAAGTTATTTTATAAAATTACGTGTTACACTTAGTTGATTTTTCAGAATTTTATAAAATAACTTTTGGACAAAATTATTAATCAATTCATACCAGACAGACGATTCTGATGACAGTTTATATGTATACCAATTTTCATCACGATATGTTTATTATTTTAAGAGTAAAACTGCGGAAAAAATTTGCCTTATGGGCGTCACGTGACCAATTACGTCATTTTCCATCACATGCCCTTAATAATAATAAAAGTAAGAAATGGAATAAAAAACAAAATGAAAGTTAACGACAAAAATGAAATACAAAAGCGAACTGAAAACAAGGTGCAATAATTAAATAAATTTAAAAGAAAAAAAATACAAAATTAAATAAAAAAATGAAATAAATTAATTTTCAAATAGGTAATAAGTATACTGCATGACGCGTGTTTACAACGCTCTTTGGCACACTTAAAAATAAAGATGCTTATTTATGTTATTAGTATCAATTAACAAAATAACATTAATTCTTCCATATACACCTTGTGAATGACACCAACCTATTTCTCACATCCATACGTGTATTATTACCTTATAATTTCTCTATTTCGCAAAGCTTACAGATTCTTTTAGTTTAAAGTATTACAAAATTTTTAATTATAAAAGCATCTTCTTTTTCCAGTTGGCATTTTTCCGTTTAATTACTTTAAAAATATCGTTACTGAATCATGCACACTAGCGCTCATTAATGCTGCTTCAATTTAGCACAAGAGGTCAATCGAAAATACCAATAAAAAAAAACTTTATCGAATTCTTTTATGGATGTGTAAATATTTAAATCTCGGTTCTTTAATTAAGAGTGATTTAATTCTTACTTCATATTCATCTTCGGAACATGATCTCAGTTTAAAAATGACTCTCAAAAGAGAAACTATTTACATAAGTTGCAATTTGTTTTTTATGTGCAGACACATTATTTTTATTATTATGCATTAGTTTTATTATTGATCATTATCATTTTATATTACTATTTGTTATTATTATTTTCACTACTATTAATTATTATCATCATTATTTACTACTATTTATTATTCTTATCATCATTTTTTACTATTATTTATTATTATTTTTGCTTTCAAATCCACTTTTCTTTTTTCATCCTAGATAGTAAATGAATACGCGATTCGTTTACTCGAGACGCACACTCTGCTTCGGATGTTAATTTTTAAAATATGAATCCTGGAGGTGAAAAAATGCATTTACGCATGCTGTTTATTTATATTTGTTTATTTAGCGTTATTTTTATTATTTTATAAATACACTTTTTTCACGAACGCGAAAAATGGGAATGTTTTAGCATAAAGATAAAAACATTTCCTGACTAGTTTCTTTTTACTAGGGAGTTATACGCTAAAGATAAAATTCTGAGTTATTTTCTAAGATTGAATTCAGATGTAGGCGTCGAGTTGCACATCGCATATCTGAACATCACAGGTTGATCGGTTGGACCGGTATCTGCTTCAGTAACGCGAAAGTGGCGAGGTGCGGTCGTCCATTGCCGATTATAGGCATCCTCCATTTCTGAAGAAGTGAAGAGCAAAACAATTTCTTTCTCACTCAATGCCTATCTTTTTCTCTGTCTACATTTTCACTCTTCCCTCTTTTTTCGCTCTCAATTCATCCTATCAAGTTTTCTCTTTCTTTTTATCTTCTTTTACATTCCTTCATTTCTTCTCCTGCCCCTTTTCATTTCATTTCAAGTCCTTCAACTTTTACTCTATTCTCCCACCTCAATTTTCGTTTTTTACAAATTTTACTTTTGCCTCGAAATCAACGAAACAGTACAGTTGCTAAAATGGACTTTTTGTTTTACAAATTTAATTTTAGATTTAACATTCTTTTGATTCAATTCAACGTATTTTTTTTGAATTCAAAAGATTATTATTATTATTATTATTATTATTATTATTATTATTATTATTGTTATTATTATTATTATTATTATTATGTTTTGAAAATCCTTGTACTTTCTAAATAAAATAAAAAATGTATTTACCTTACTACGATCATATGCTAAATTTTAATCTACACAATTATGGATGGAAGAAATCCCGTACCATTATTAAACAAAAAATTCTTTCAAAACTTTTTTATGACGTAATTTTACACTCAGAGGAAAGTTTTTTATGACCAAAAAAAAATTTGTTTGAATTAAAAAAATCTGTGAATTACTGTGGTGCACATTTCAGTTTAAATGAACAAGCAAACAAGACCTACGCTTGCTAATTTCAAAAAATATTTTTAATTTGGTAAGGCGACAAATGACACAAGTGGAATTTTAAAGGCTATGATTATGCGAATGATAGAGAGCCGTGCACTGTGACCATTTTCTGACATGGGACAGCACCTGACATGTCCAAAGATGTCGTAAATTTACCATGGCGCACTTCTCTCTACTGTTCGCATAATCATAGCTTCTAAAATTTCACTTGGGTCATTTGTCCATCTGGGTCAATTGTCTCCTTTTCTTTCAATTTACAATAAACCTCTGAATAAATATTTTTTTAATTAACAAAACATTCTGATAGATTCGAAATAATATTCTTTTTAACTATACAAATTACTGTATCAAAGAATTTGTTAAGTTCAAATTCGGGATTTTTTAAATAAAAAATCGCTTTCGTACGTTTCAAAAAAGAGGTTAAAGAAACGTTGTTTTAGATTTTAATAGTTTTTTTCTGAGTGCATGGTTTGTGCAGCAGTTGTAAGGTTTCTGAAGATGATTTTTTATTGAAAGTGATATGGTCGCTGTTCCCTTGGTGGTCTTTTTGTTTTGATTTTTCTGAGATTTTTTTAAATTCGTGACCTTTCTGGCCTCTGCTGCAGGCCAATAATTTCTGATCATCTCTGCTTTAATCCCTTGAGGAAAATTTCTGTCGCAAGAGAATCTTATTCTGCTCTCTCGACCCCTGCGGACATGGAGTTGTTGGCGCCATTGCTCTTCTCCCTCTTCACTTGCTCTACCATGTTTTTCTACCTTCTTCCTCTTCCACTCGACCTTCTCCTTCCCCAGGGACTTTTCTTCTTCCGTGGCAACTGCTCGCTTCTTTTTCTTCTTTATTTCTTCCTCTCCTCTTCCTCGTCCTTCTCGCCAGGAAACTCATCCTCTCTACTGCTTCTTCTTTACTCTTCTTCTTGGCTTGCTGCTTCTACGAGTCAAGGACCGTTCTCAAGGAGGTCGCTAGCGCTCGTTTCAGCGGGCGCAACGGCTCGCACTTAAACTCTTTGTTGCTACAGTACACAGCAAGCTGATAAATCGTGAGCCTAGATTGTTAAAAGAATGTGCAACGAGGGTTCTAGCTTTAGCGGATTAGATGCTTTATCAAGCGGAGACAGAGGATGGAGGAAGCAATTTTTATGGATTTACAAACTCCTTTAAACGCATCCAAGATTAAGGATGCAAAACAAGAATTTTAAAAAAGCACCGTGGAGTGTGATTATTAACGCTCAGGGAAGCGATAACCGTTTATCTTTGATCAATGATCTGATCGTGATAAGTTCCCTCTTTTTAGCCAAGGAAATTCCAAAGTCTTTAAAAAGTAGTTATATCATCCTCTAAGGGGAAAATTGCATTTAATTTATACTCTCAATGCAAGATTCATTGATCCTCAAGGAAAAACAGACTAGTTTGTAAAATGCTGCTCAAAAGAGTAAAGTTGTCAAGTACATTATAAAATGATCTTAAATATAGATGTAATCTGTCTGTTTTCAAGGTACGCAGCTAAATTAACTGCACACTTAGGAAATTGATTCAATGAAAATTTCAATCGAGATATTTAATGAATCATAAAACTTATTAACTCTTAAACATCAACACTTAAACATTAGGTAAACCCTGACTAAAATTTATTACCTGAATTACGCTAGAGAAAAATGCTACAAAAATTGCACAGCCAAAAAAGCAGTAATCCAAAAAATTAGTAAATAAAAACAAATTGGAATTTAACTTATAATCATTTTTATATTTGCATCCATGTGATTCCAGCCTAACTTTTAATTCTCATGTTAAATCACATAAACTAAACCTGAAATTTTCAATATATCTTTGGCCATTGCGTAGTCGGTTGATATGCACCAAAAAACAATACTTTTTTGTTAATTAAAAAGACAGAAAAGGCGACAATTAACTCAGATTGACAAATATGACCATCCGTGAATATGACACAAGTGAAATTGTAGAGGCTGATTATGCGAATAGTAGAGAGCAGTGCGCCACGTAAAACGACATTTTTGGACATGTCAGATGCTGTCCCATGTCAGAAGAATGTTGACAGTGCTATTCGCATAACCATAGCCTTTAAAATTCTACTTGGGATATTTGTCGCCCTACTAAAAAGACTATATAATGTTGCCCTGATGGTTTAAAAATCTTTACATTTCTATCACGATTTTATTAGTTCAATATTCTTTTCCTCTGAATTATACCTATTTACACCTGTACGATTTCAACAATTCCAACCAAAATATACATTATTACAATCAGAGGCAGATGCAGGCAAGATTTTCGTGAAAAATTTGTTGAATTCTTCTCATTACAAATGTATGAAGGCTACAAAAACGTCACAGTATTATGTCACGTTTCTCTGACACTTTTTCTCGAGCGTAATTTACGAGACGCAGCGAAGATACGGAACTTACGTTACACATAATATTTATAAAATTATTTGGGTAATAGATGAGTCGTAGACATTGATTTACGTGTAATAGGGGGTGATGATTTACAACGCTTCTTTACATGTTTCCGGACCGTTAAACAAGGCAATAAAAATCTCTCCTAAAATCTTTCCTTTGCTACATTGCAATTACTGTTTTTTTAAATAGTCTAGCAATTATGGGTTGTGTAACATTTGAGACGAAAAGAATTCTCCAAATAGTATCTTCGCTGAAAAATTATCAACATAAATAATTAAGAAATGTGTGTAATTGCCATTTCATAAAATGGTTATTATGCAAATTTCTTTCACATAAAAAGGAAGGCAATAAAAACTTTATAAATCCGTGAAAATTGAGATAAAAATGATTTCGTAAAGTGCATCTCTTTCTTAATTAATCTAATCAAAGAAATATTTTCCTCTTCACGGTATTAGCAATCCTATTGAATGCATTTGCATTTTTTGATCGTAAACTATTTTTGAAATTTCAGTTATTTGTTGCTAGGTGTTGGAAAGTATTAAATTATTTAATACCTCAAGAATTCAAGAATCGATTCATGAAATCATGATAAAATTGTTGGCATAACTTCATCATATCACCATATGTACATACAACGTAATAAGCATTCGATTACGAAATCGGTAAAATTAATTTTTTTCTAACTTTAATCTTGGAAAATGTTTTTTCTTATTTTAAATAAACTAAATAAGAAAAACTCGAATTGTAGAAAGTCAGAACTCGGAATAAGAAAATGAAGCATTGAGAATGTAAAATATCAATGGAAAGGAAACGGAACAGTGAACAGAAGCAGCAGTTTCGAGGAGCTGTAGTTTAGATAAGTTTTTCGGGTTATACGCAGTTATACGTTAATTACGTAAAAATTAACCTTTCTTTTAAAGTGTATGTACTGAACGCATGCGCGCAAAGGCGAAATTTTTCCATAGAGAACGTAATGATAAGGTCGAGAAGTACATTAATTATTTTTAACTAGCAAATAATACGCGCTGAAGCGCGCGAGAATGATGTAGCAAATAATAATTTATTTACCTACATTAAATTAAATCTAAGATTCATTTTTATTTTTACATGTATGAGATTCCTATTTAAAAAAATCTCCTTTAAAACTAAACTGGGAATATTAAAACGATCAAATTTTTTAAACATATTTATCTCTTTTATTTAATTCAATTTTTTTGCAACACAGTATTTCTGACTTTGTAATATGTTATGCAAACTTTAACATTTTACTTTTTAATATACTTATTTATTCTGATTTTAAACAATATTTTTTAATAATATTATGAAATTTTCTTTTTTTATCCCTTTTTTGAAATTTTTAAAAATATTTTAAATGTTTTAAAAATTCTGGTCTCTATAGATAAATATTTATAAATCTTCTGGAAAATTTCAAATTTCTGTAACATATTTCATACAAAATAATTTCCAATGTTTTACATACTTTTAAATTAAGGGTTTTAAAATATCATGATGGAATAACAATAATGTGATATAATATATAGGTACATATATATAAATTCTGGATAGTAGTATGA
>WNHD01004854.1:0-33516 GCA_011057455.1 Ganaspis sp. Gsp50 | reverse complement strand
TTTTAAAATTTTTGAATATCGCTGTTTTATTCTTTTTTTTCTTCATTTAAAAATCCCCTTTTTTAAAATTGAAAATCCCCTTTTGCACCTAAAATTGAATGAATAAACGACTGTGATCCCTGCTACTTCTTTATCGAAACTTTTGGTTCTCGGAGAGAAATTGCAAATTTATGAAATATTTTATAGTTGATGAAACTTTTGGTTCTCATTGAAAATTTGCAAGTTTACTCTCTAAATCTGAATTAGTCACTTTTGACTAATTGAACAGCACCGAATCGTTTATTAAATTAATAAGTAACCGATATGACTAAGTTTTAGTCAATAGTGACTAATTCTCAGTAGAAAACTACAAATCCATTTTGTAACCAATACTAATTGAATTAATAAGCTTTACAAAATGAATTTTTAGTTTTCTACTGAGAATTAGTCACTATTGACTAAAAATTAGTCAAAAAGGTTACTAATTCATTTAATAAACGATTCGGTCCTATTTCAATTAGTCAAAACGTCCAAAAGTGACTAATTCAGATTTAGAGAGTATGATTGATTCTTCGTTTAAATTGATTAAATTCGTTTATACAATGAAACAAAATAATTTACTTGATTCAAAAAACCATTTACTTGTCTATTATCAAATCAATATTTATTTGAACCAAGTAATTATTATTTGAATCAAATAAATGTCATTTGAACCATGGGTCGGTTGAAAGTAACCGAAACACTGCTAATATAGCACCTGCAAACTTCTGTTGATTAAATTTAACCGAATAAAACGTTTACATATAATCATCAGTTGTTTATATGTAACCGTTTTACTCGGTTAAATTCAGCAACTAAGTTTGCAGGTGCTATATTAACAGAGTCGTTTTCTCAGTGAAATATTCTCTATTGGATTCAAATAATTGGTTCAAATAAATATTTATTTGATAATAGACAAGTAAATGGTTATTTGAAAAAAATGAATTTTTTTTAGTGTAGTTGACTATAAATCAATTTACAGTTGATTATAAATCAATTTACAGTTGATTATAAATCAATTTACAGTTGATTATAAATCAATTTACACTCGATTACACGAAATTGATAACATATTCAAGTTGTTTTTGTCGATTATTTCAAATTACTTTTTCGACGTAGTGCAATTTTAGATTTTATGAGGAAGCTAATTTGGGATTGTACAGTTAGTTTTGGAATCACAAATCGTGTGAAATGCTTGAACTGTCAAGTAGCTGTATCTACTGCAATTTTCTATCGAGTGATGATAATCTCTAGTCGGGAGATTTGACGGCTCTCGCACGTTTTCGAGAACACGATGTAAGAATAGTTCATCTCTCTCAAATATGAGAAGAAGAAACTCGCGAATCCTCTCACCTCGAGCAACTTAAATCGTAGCAAAGGGTGGAGGATGAACGTGCCAAGGCGCAATTTCAATTCTGAGACACTGATTTATTTCCATCTCAACTCGCCTATGATCGAACGAGAGAAGAGTCTCGACCCTTGCAAGATTTTCATGATCTACTCTCTCTGTTGGTCTCATTTTCTGTCCTTCTCTTTTTTCATCTCTCTCTTTCTCTCTCTCTTTCTCTCTCTTTCTCTCTCTCTTTCTCTCTCTTTCTCTCTCTCTCTCTCTTTCGCTCTCTTCTTGCATCTTTTTCTCTCTTTCTCTTTCGTTCTTTGCGTCTCTCTATTTCTCTCTCGTTCTTTGCATCTCTCTTCAATTTTATTTATTTCTCATCTCCCTCTTTACGTCTTTTGATCCAACCTCTTTAACAATATGATACTTTCAAAGGAATAACACCCCCGCATTATTTCCTTCCTGTCGGCTTTTTACTTTTTCTTGAAATTGACTTTTCTTGTTTAGAACTAAATCACAAATAATTTTGTGTTCAACCATAAAAGGGAACTCGCGGAAATGTGAAAATTCAGGACGAAAATGTACTTCTGGTATTTTTATTCTATGTACGAAAACCTTCTAGGTTACCCTAAACCTTCGATTTAGGTTCACCAGCTAAAAATAAAAGTTAAAAAATCCTGTTCTATTTTTATCACTTTTTTACCATTTTTTTTCATCACTTTTGTTCCATTTTGTTCTATTTTGGTCCATTTTAGTCCATTTTGTCTACATTTTATCTTTTTCTATCACTTCTTATTTCTTATTTTCTATCACTTAATTTAGTTCACAGAAAAAAGAAAATCTTAAACCGTTTACACAATCAGTTACTTCTGTGGCTTAAAACAAGACTATTAGTCTTGCTGATTTTAAGACCAAAACATGACTTTTTGGTTTTAAGACCAAAAATGACTTAAAGTCATGTTTTGGTCTTAAAATCAGTCCAACTTGACACTTATGTAAACGGTTCCAGCCAAAAATGGGTTGAAAACAATATTTCTTTTTATCAGTGATCTTAGCCTCAACCATTCGTTGTTCCAAGTACAGCTAATTTTGCGCCTAGAATTTTGTAATAAAAGAAAAAGGGAAAAAATGTATATACACAAAAAAGCAACTTTTGGATAACGTGCGTAGACATTAAGAAAAAGAAATTTTGTTTGCCAGTTGGTGAATAGTATATTGATTGAAAAAAGCAATTTTCTCTTTCATTGAAATGAGGAAACGGCTTTTACAGTTTTCCATGGAAACATTTATATCATCATTATACCCTCCGATTACTATTCTGTATTGGATCGGGCAGTGATGCTGAAATTGTAATGGAAGTGTGGGAGATGAAAAGGGTTGGGATAGGATTGTCAAGGGGTTGGGTGGGTGATGGGGTGGGGGGTGTAGAAAGAGAGGGAGAGAGAGAGTTTATCGCAACACCCGGTGTACAGGGTATATAATGCCGGGTAAAGCAGACGAAAAGCAACAGGCCGGAAATATTATGAAGCACATAGATGAAGATAGGAGAGTGTCTCGTGCCTTTATCCCCAAGTGTCGTCCCATTGGTTGGCTTAGGTTAGGGCGAGGGATCTGAACGAATTTCATCTTTAGTCTTCAAAGACCCAGCTCACTAATTCAAAAGCTTCAAAATGTATTAACTACCTGAAATGTAATTAAAGTGTCTAATTTTTAATTAATTGAAAGATTATCTCGATGTTATTGACGCAACTGTAATCTGCGAGGTCATTGAACTCTTATTTTTATTTTATTTTATAATGAGCAAGTATTCTTTTCATAATAAGATACTTTAATGTCGCGTCACGTTTTCTTGGTGTAATTCTAAATCCGTGGGGTGCCCCAAAAAAGAAAGGATATAGAGAATCCTGAGATGTTGCTGTTGATTGTACGAGGTCGGTTTTTGACCTCTTTCCTAATTCTTTTCTTTTTCTATTCGTCTCTTCTGGGATAAAAAAACGCACACACAAATGAATGGAAGAAAACCCCTTCGTTTGTACAATAATAGAAAGCATCCATTCATATTTACAGATAGAAATCAACAGCGATTTGTATCTAAAATTATGCAAAAGTGTATACGTGTATGCCTCTAGGGAATAGGATTTTTAGAGAGCCAGCATGTTTTCATCTGCGAGCTACATTTATTTTTTCTGCTATTTTCGTACCCACGATGCAAAAATGTTGAACGGTATTTGTTTACTTGTGACCTACTCCTCAAGATAAACACAAGATTCGTTTTTCGAAATGCTTTTTTGTTTTAATTAGCAGACTTTTGTTGTTCTTCTACACTATAGCGAACTAAAAAATGAAAATTCATGTGAATATTTGCTATTCATTACATTTATTTTCGTGAAAATACTATATACACTGAGAGAAAAGAATTCCTGAAACAAGAATGAAAATATACTTACAACTTATTCTTGTTTCAAGAATATTTTCGATTCGTTTTAAGAATTTTTATNNNTTGATTCAAGAATACATATTCTAGGTCCGAATCTAAGAATAAAGTAGATTAGATCCAATGCATTTTTGCATTGAACCAAGAAAAATTTTTTCTCAGTGTACATATTCGGGACTTTGTTTCAAGAAAATGTATACATTTTATAGAGGTATATATTTATACATTTTATAGAGGTATATATTTATACATTCTATAGAGGTATATATTTATACATTTTATAGAGGTTTTTAACCTCTATAGAGATTGAATTTTTACAATTTGTTTACATTTTTAAATTCTAGTCCAAGATGTGTTTGAGTTACGATTAAGGTATCGATTTTTGTATAATTAAAATAGAATAACGACGAATGAAGAATAAGGAATGAGACGAATAATTACTGCTGATTGTAATAATACATTGAATTGGATCAATAAGTATATGATTCTCGATTGGTTGGCAAATTTCGAAGAAGATTGGAAAATATGAGATTGTTGAAATGAACTGTTGAGTAATTTGAGTTGAGTTAACTTGATTCGAAATCAATAACGCATCAATCATATTAATTGCTGGGGGTCCAAGTGTCCAAACGATGGCACGCTCAACTCTAATCTATTTTTATTCTCGGTGGAGGAAATTTCGCGCGGTTGTTGGAGATAAATTTTCCAGGGAATGCCCTCAGGTGAATTTATGAGCAAGGAAAATATTCACGATAAATTTCCATTCGCGGTGAATATTCGTCGAGTCCCATCACTTTTTGAGCAGCAAGTAACCACAGACGGTTTGCTGCGATGTTGGTAGGGACTTCCATAATGTGTTTTATATGTATATGCAACTTTAAAAATTTGACCTCTCGCGACTGCACTATTCTGCTGAAAACTACATTGTTCAAACTCGTTGGTTCGTGCCTCGAATGCCCGCTCACATTACACCCAGCTGTAAACTCATTTCCTTCCTGGAATGTATTCACCCTCCCACTCAAAACCCGCGGGTTAAATGCATGCGAGGTACACCGAACATTTTCAATTTCGATCTCACTCCACTTTCGAATTCTCAGCTGTGTATATATGTATATATATGGAGCTTCGATAAATGCCCTGATGCCAATGTTCTCCTTGGTGTATTAACACGTGAGAATCGCATTCACAAAAAATCAGAAAAGGGCACCTGGCTTTCATAAAAGATGAAGCACAGTCCACTTTACCAGTAATTAATGCAAATTTGTTGTAATGAATAAAACAGTGTTAAGAATGACATAAGTAATTAATTAATGCATTCTTGAAAAATATACATCGATCAATTATCCGGAATTTCTTTTATCCGATGAAAAAATCATGTTCTTGTTTCAACAGGCATTAATACACGCTTCAAATTAATTTACTCCATTATGCTAATATTGTCCTTACGCACTTTGCAATTCTTGGAATCGTAATTTGCTATTTTTAACACCAGCAAAGCAGCTGAAAATAATTTCCAACATTTCTTTCAATCATTTGCACGTTTCTCTATGGTCGATGGAATATTTCCTTCATTTAATAAACTGTTTGATTTAAAAAGCTCTGATCCGAAAAACTCTGATCCAAAAAACTCCGATCCAAAAAGCTCTGATCCAAAAAGCTCTAATCCAGAAAACTCTGATCCAAAAAACTCTGATCTAAAAAACTCTGATTCAAAAAGCTCTCATTGGTTCAAAAAACTCTCTTTGTTTCGACAACATAATTTTATGTATGCTTCACAATAATTTTAAACTTCCTACAATTCGTTCTAAATCTTGTTTCTGTAGGTTTTTTTGTAAGTTATAAGTGAAAAACCTTTTTCTGTATGAACCATAGAAAACTAATTAACAAAAAAAACTTCATTAAAGAAAAAACGATTCGAATCGTAATACATATTTGAAAAAAGCTTTCGAATCCTTGGTTTCATTTAAAGACCAGAATTTCCCATTTTTCCGCGAATCAGTGCTCATACACCGAATAAAAATACAACTGCGTGAAATTTTTTCGATTCGCACAAGGTTTTGATTAAAAGTTTTTTAAGCAACTTTGTATATTAATCGGTTTAGACGTGTTTCACTTCTACTTTTATTTTTAGCGAAAAATTTGCCAGATAGTATCCCTTTGATCATTTAAACACTGACCCTTTTGCATTGAATGGAAAAATTTAGTACGAGTGCAATATAAAGCTGTTTTTATTGAAGGGTAGATCGCTCATGTTCTCATTTGAAAAGACATATTTATTATATTCTGGAAATTGAATGGAAAAACTATGGGCGATCAAACGGAATGCGTTGCAATAAATGGAAAGTTTTAAAACGAAACTTTCAGAAACTAGTGCTCAAATATATTTTATGAGAGAACAGATTTCGCTCAATAAATTTTTAGACACATCGTTTATAAACTTGTATTGTAACTTTGCATTAATTTATTGTTGTAACTTTCTGCCGAGTTCACAAGTGTAACAAAAAGTTGTAATGACTCGTTTCCAAACCGCAATTGCGGTAAATCAAATTCTTTTTAGAAATCAATTTAATTTAAATTTAGAAAATTTCGAAAACAAAATTGTTTACAATTTTTTTATAAAAAATTTAATACAATTTTTTTATAAAAAGTTTAATACAATTTTTTTTTAAAATATGTAGTATAAATGTATTTAATGTAGTACATGCTTATGTACTTCGGTTACATAAAAGAACGCATGATACATTACTTATTTTTGCTCTTCGTATTGATTGTATATGCTTTTAATGTGTGTTTATAAATGTGATTATATCACATACATGTGTGCATCACAGAAATACAAAAATAGTTATATTGAAAAATTAATGAGATTGAAAATTGTTTCCACTTCTATCGATTTTCTTTCACTACGTAATATTAAATTGTAAAATTAATGAGTTTTAAAAATATTTTTATATTTCTTTCAATTCTCTGAATTTAATACTACTTTTATCGCAAATCAAGATTTGACAGTAATTACTAATTCATAATGTAAGATGTATTTCAATCTCAAGATTCTGAAGTTTCTTATTTTATTTTTATCCACATTATGTTATTAAAATTTGTATCAATATAAAAATTTATTAAAATTTGTGTCATTTATTCGTCATATATAATTATCTTAAATTTATATTTAATAATTTTTCAGTTTTAATGTGAAATTTAATTATTAATTTATTTTACTGTCATCAGACATTAGCTTTAAAAGGATAAATTTATATCCTTTTAAAATAAACTGTCAATTTTGCAAATTGAGCATAATTTAACTTTATTTGATTTTCAAACGAAAAAATGTGAAGTTAATTTGATTTTAAGATCAAGGTATTTGAAATTAATTTGATTTTGAAATCAGGGTATTTGAAATTAATTTAATTTGCAATTTTATTACAATATCTGGTAAAAGTCAGTCGAGAAGTTGAGACCATTTTTCATCTCAATAATAAAAATGAAATAATGTTACTTGCAAGAGGTTTTCATAAAGCTCCTGGATCCAAAGTTATGCATATAAATAGTGAATAAGATGCTTCGTACCAGGTAATATTCTAAGAAAAATTTTCATCCGAGTCGTGAAAGGTAGAACAAGTGTTTTTAACTTTAAAATTCATTTCATTTCATGTTAAAACCAGCTTCTGCATTGTTTTTTGAAAAACTTTTTTTTGCCGAGATATCACATTGAAAAACATTTCTCGTATTTCCCGATATTCACCTGAAAGATTTAAAATTCGAAACTAAATGGAATTTCCGTTTGTAACGGGAAAAAATTGAAATCAGAGAAATGTATGCAAAAAAAAAACAATTCCCAGATGTTTTTTATTGTCACGTAAAAATGTAAAAAAAAATACCAAATGCGAGTAGTGGTAAATCAACTTGTACTTTAGTAGAACGGTTGTCAACGATGGCAAATTAATTCGGCCCAGTTGACTACCTCGCGTGCTTTCATAAATAACAAATGATCTTTTCGCAATTTCCCCAGTGAGTACTGCTCGACTTTACGACATATTTTTACGCTTATAGAATTTTAAAATTTCCCCCCTTTTCTATATGTAAATTCGAGGGTATTAATTTTCAAGCCCAGCAATCAAATAATATTGAAAGTTGATTGCTCTTTTAACAACGTCACCTCCAAGCAAATGCCAACAAACGACGAGCTTTTATTTTTATATACTGCACGTTTCAATTTGTGTTATCTGTAATTTTCCTTGGATCGCGATAAAATGAAGGTGACAGAACAACATTTGCCTGTGTACGTGTGCGTGTTAACTTGAGGAAGAGGGTTCCAGAGGAAAAAGGAACTTACATAGTGAGGATCGGAAAAACGCAACAGGGCGGAAGCACGTCGGTTTGGATATATGTCGATAGCATTGTGTGCTCGTGTCGAAGCCTATCTTCCTCTGAGTACCATTCCTGGTTATGATAGATTCCCTTTTGTCGAGTCGTAGAAAAAAAATTTTCAACCCCGCTACCGTTTAATTCAATTTTATTCTTCAATCTACTCTCTGATGGTCTCATTTCGTGTCCCAACGTTAGGGGACAATCTTTAATACTCATTTAAAAGGCAAGATTATTTTACATTTTATCTTTAACGAGATGGCAATATTTTCTTTGACTTCATTCACGACAAAAGTCAACTTTCAAGAAAAATACTGATTATCAAACTTTTATGCCAATTCTACTAATTTAATGTTGAATTTCAGTATAGTTACGAACTATACCTATAGACGGTCTAGAGTAAACTTTCTAGACAACTTAGACTGTCTCTAGACTATTTAGGAACGATTTTTGGACTATTTGGAACACATTGTTAGATTACTTAGGAATAATTTTTAGACTATTTGGGAATACTTTTTAAACTAATAAGGAATTATTCCTATACTGGTTATGAATTAGTCTCAGCAGTTTGGTAATTATTTATAGACTGCTTCCTATACTATTTAAAACTCATTCTTAGACTATTTGAGAATCATTCTTCCCTAGAATCATTCTTCCCTAGAATTATTCTTCCCTAGAATCATTCTTCCTTAGAATCATTCTTTCCTAGAATCATTCTTCCCTAGAATCATTCTTCTTCTTCAACTATTTAGGAATCATTCATACAGTGCTTAAGAATTAAGTTTCAGCAGTTTAAGAATTATTCATAGACTGTTTAGGAGTCATTCATAGAATGTTTAGGAATTATTCACAGACTATTTAGGACTCATTCCAAGACTATTTGGGAATCTCTCTTGAACTATTTGAGAATTATTCCTATACTACTTAAGAATTAAATGTCAACAATTTGAAAATGATTCATAAACTGTATAGGACTCATTCCTAGACTATTTAGAACTCATTCTTAGTCTGTTTAGGACTCATTCTTAGGCTATTTAGGGCTCTTTCTTCGGCTATTTAGGACTATTTCTTTGGCTATTTAGGATTCATTCTTAGGCTATTTAGGACTCATTCTTAAACTATTTACGAATGATTTCTAGACTAATTAGGAATCATTCCTATACTGCTTTAGAATTAAGTCTCAGCAGTTTGGGAATTATCCATATACTGTTTGGGATTCCTTCTTAGACCAGTTTAATATCCATTCCTAGATTGTTTAGGAATCAGTCCTAAACTTTTTAAAATCATTCCTAGATTGTTTAGAAATCAGTCCTAAACTTTTTAAAATCATTCCTAGATTGTTTAGAAATCAGTCCTAAACTTTTTAAAATGATTCCTAGATTGTTTAGGAATTAGTCCTAAACTTTTTAATATCATTCCTAGATTGTTTAGAAATCAGTCCTAAACTTTTTAAAATCATTCCTAGATTGTTTATGAATCAGTCCTAAACTTTTTAAAATCGTTCCCAGATTGTTTAGGAATCAGTCCTAAACTTTTTAAAATCATTCCTATATTGTTTAAGAATCATTCCTAAACTTTTTAAAATCATTCCTAGTTTGTTTAGGAATCAGTGCTGAACTTTTTCAAAATCATTCACACGTTTAGAAATGAATAATTCAAAATCATTGATTTATATATTAACAGAAGAAATGAAAAAGAAATGTTCTTAAATTCAATTTTTTCATTCTGTTTTGACATTTTGTTGGCTGTTTTTACAAAGGCTACATGAAGTGATTGATGTTATTTGTTGGGTTTTTTTTTCTGTTTTAAGTGGATGAAGAAAGTAAGACTCTACCAATCGTAATAAAATGATTTTGAACTATTGATCAGAGGAGGGATGTGTTGGGTTCTCGGATTTCTAGGGTTTGGAGGGTTTCATCATGATGATGGGAACTGGAGATGTACACATGGAATTGTAAAGGAAACAAGTAAATCCCCATTCTGATAATGACGCGACGCCTACGTTGTATCGCAATCCAATATGTCGAACTGGCTGCGCACCTTTGTTATTTCGTCACTTTCATCTCTAAGCTACCACCGCTTCGGGTGGTACAAGTGCGCACCCGCACTAGAAACCTAATATGGCATCTCCATCCATTCCCTCGTCGTCGTACCTTTCCCCACTTCTATTTCAAATTTCAAGCGTATATTGCATTGTACCCACCCTTCGAAGAATGAAATCTTATTACTTTTATTGCTTCTCTCATTTATATGAGCACCAAATCATAGGGTATCACAACATCAAAAGATGAAAAATTATTTTTTGTTTCCTATTTCATTGGGCGTCCCAAATACGCCTTCTTGAGTTTTTCGTTTCTTTTTCAATAATGTAGCGCTTCTATATATGAATTAATGTAAAATAAATTAGTCTATTTCTGAAATTAAAATTGCAATTCAGTGTTTTTTTTGAACTTTGAGTCAAAGCTTATTGGGGAACAGTACTTTATTGGACTTTGAATCAAAGATTCTTCTGGACTTTTAGTTAAAATTGAGTACGCTTACGTATCTTGGATCAAAATTTATTGCTTTTGTAATTCAATTTGAAATTTTGTACGTCTTTGTTACTCTTCTATGTCTTTCTTTGTCTTTGTCAGTTTTTATGAATCTTTTTCTTTTTAAATAAATTTTATTCTAAATTTAATAAATCCTCTTCGAGATTATAAAAATATTAAATTTGTGGTTATTTTAGAATTTTTATTATATTATATTTATTTACCGTTAAAATAATTAGCCGAAAATGTTGAAAGGAATATTTTTGTTGATATTCTCTATTTTAGAGGAATCGGATCTCTAGTAAAGCTTGAAATAAATTTCATCTGAACAGTGTTATAGCTTAAAAGCATCAATGCTTTTGTGCTTCCGATTTCAATGTACCCAAGTTTGAGAACAAACGTTTCTGTGAATTGTTTGAATTCCGACTGCTTTCAGTTGGGGAACATTTTTCAGAATTAATTTCCTTTGCTCCAAATTCATCGAAATTTATGCCATTGATTGAGAATCATCATTTCTCTCGCGAAATTTAAAATTGTAAAACATGTTTGATTTATACATTTACGTACCAAGGGGGTGAGTTAATCCACTTTCAAATATCACCATCAAAAACATTAATCAGACATTGAATGGAGGGAAAATTAAAATTATTCATTAAAAACACTTAGCGAGGTGAAGTGCACTCTTCATTGTTTAAACTAGGTTATAGGGTATTGATTTTCAGTATTTAAATTTTTCCATTATTTTTTAAATAATTCCTATTGTTTGGATATAATCGGTTTATAGTATTAGTAGAAATTTTCTTTTGTACTTATAAGTATTATTCAAAATCATTGGTCCAGATTTTTTATGATTATTTATTTTATGAACATTATTTTCTGAATTTCGGTTCTTAGTGGACTTGGATATTTTACTTTATTCAAGCTTTTATTTTTTAAAATTTTTATTTTTTAAAATTTTTATTTTTTTATTTTGAGCTTCCTCATCGGCTAATGAGCCTAATGTTTGTTTAGTTCTAATGTTCGTTTATCATGATTCAATTTCAATTTTACTCCAAATTTCAATCTATCCTAATTCTAATACATGCTTATTAGAATCGAACTAAATTTCAGTTAATACATCTATCGTAATTATTGAATTCAAGAGATCTAATTTTAGTAGATTAACAATAAAGTCGTTTTTAGTATTTCAATTCATGGTGAAATGCATAAATCTATTTCACATAATGTGTATAATGTTGTGGAGATAAATTAGAGAGATAATTTATTTCTCCTTTGTGCGCTGTAGATTAATATTATTATATAAGTTTACATAGCTTTTATGGTGTATAAATTATACACTCTTTTGTAAGCGTAAATTCAAGTTAAAAACTTTAACATGCTAGAATATTTGAAAATAGATTTTTTTAAAATTCTCTATTCATTTTGTTGATTTGATAAGTGCAAATTGTAAAAAAAATTAGTTTTCGTCAAACCTAAGAAACGTAAAATGTGTATTTTGGTTAAGCTTAAATAGTAATTCGTAAAGGTAAAATTCGTAAAGGTAAAATTCGTAAAGGTAAAATTTGTAAAGGTAAAATTCGTAAATGTAATTTCGTAAAGGTTAAATAATAAAATATTTTCGTTAATCGTAAATTTCGAATTCTTGATGAGCTAATACTTACTACAGGTAAGTAGCAAGTTTCATAAGTTGTAAATTTAATTCGTGAACAATTTGTGGCTTTAGTTGGAATTAAAAATAATAGGTTTTGGTGGTATTAGTTGTTTTTTTATTATTGTATGAAGCTCGATTATTTTTCGTTGTGTGCAAGTGACATGTGTTTAACCGACGTATAAGCTTGTGTCACTCACACAATGGTCTTGATGTACTTCGCGTTCAATGGGCAAATATTACTGATTACTTCTATTGGCATTAGACTGATTCTGAATTCGTAAAGCCTCAATTGATTGACGTACTGAGAGAAATGAACTGTCATGTCGGTTGCCTCTTTTGATGCAAACGCCCAGGGCTTTTCGAGTCCATGCAACGATGCACAGAGAGAGCAGCATTATTTGCACATAGGCACACCTGGACTTCCATACAGGATTCGTTATCTATAACTCTATTCTGCAAGTCTTTCAAATGTACAGCATCTATTGTCTATTCAAATCCCAACAAATGCATCCAAACTCTCTTTTAATTTTTACTTCTCAACTTTCTTTCAAACTCGTACTTTTCCTCTAATGTTTTTATTCAAATGTAAAAGCGATCGCTTTGTCTATTTTCCTTTTTGCCCCGTTTTCACGAATAATATGCCAGTCCTTCATTATGACTGCTAATAATGCTTCCGAAAATATTTTTTTTTCATGAAGAAAAATTATAAATTATACTTTGAAACTATGTAATTATGTACTTAGGCAATTCATAAACAGTAGAGTTTATATTTCAATGGCACAGCTGTCCTCAACAGAGACGTTGATAGAAAAGATATTTGTTTACATTTTTGTACAAAAAAGACAATGAACGTCTGTATACAGTTTGATTTGCCGAAATGTGAAGTTTTTAAAGAATTATGCAATCTTCACTCGAAAAAATGGGTAGTTTAACCAGAATCTTCGTTAACATAACCAACGCTCTACATAATCAGAATTCAGTGGTTTTTTAATCCCGGATTAAATAAGTAATTGTCTGTTTAAACAGACAATTTCAATCGCGGATTAAATAAGTAATTGTCTGTTTAAACAGACAATTTTTTCCATGTACTTGCGCTAAAACGTTTTTAAAAATAGTCCTCTTTCCAGGAATAAATTTATTTGGAATTGAATTTGTGTTGGAACTAGAAGTGTTTATTTGCAAGTGTTAAAGTTCTATTTATCAATCGTAAAAACCGGTCTCTGTGTTGTAAAGACACTCTAATAACCCATGTTTATGACGCGTGCGAGGAACAGTGCCAATTGTCGGCTATAAACCCCTATGGGATAAGAATTTTTTCATCCCTGAAAGTATAGACCACCCCTGAAACCAATCATGCCTCTTGAGTAGACAAAAAATATTCTACGAATGTCATAATTTATACCCAACTTTCCCCTATTTTTCTTTTTATCGAAAACAATTCCCTTATGATCCATGTGGGATTCACCTATCACCATAGCAGACGAAATTTCTATAGCCATAACCAAGTTTATCCCAGATGCGAAAGAAAGAAGAAGAGATAGGGTGTCTTAACTAGATTGACAACGTTTTTGATGGCAATTTCCTAATTTCAGAGCGTTTTTTGGCGTGAAAGAGCCAGTCGAGGACCAATGGGAGGGTGAAGATGACATTATCATGTTGAAGATGGCTCTTCCGAATAAAGAGAGCCGAGAGCGTTGTCCCTTTTAGTCTATATGTGGTATCCTTTTTTTCCTCCTTTTTTTTTAGGGTTAGTCCTTCGTACTTGCTTTTATCAAGCAGGCCGCAGATCAGGGAAAACATGAAGGTCCGGGAAATGTCAGGGAATTTTGATGGTCAGGGAAAGTCATGGATAAGAAAGGGATTTTCAACTTTTTTGTAAATTTCAAGGTGTTCCTGAAACTTTTTTTGCACTCTGCTTCTTTTATTCGATTCGGAATAGAAAGTCATGAATTTAAATGCAGGTTCCAAACACTACACTTTCCTGGATCAATTAGCACTTTATCAAAATATGGATTGTAAAAGGCTGTTTTTGAAAATTTCAGGTTTTTGCAAATTTAAAGGTGTTCCTGAATTTTTTCTTGTATTTTTCATTCCGTATTTGATTCGGCATAAAAAAACACGAATTTTAACGTAGGTTAGAAACACTACACTTTTCTGGATCAATTAGCACTTAATCAATATAAGTATATTGCAAATTTCAAGGTGTTCCTGAAATTTTATTTGTATTTTTCTTTTCGTATTTGATTTGGCATAAAAAAACACGAATTTTAACAAAGGTTACAAACACCACACTTTTATGGATCAATTAGCACTTAATTAATATATAGATTGAAAAAGGCTGTTTTTGAAAATTTCACGTTTTTGCAAATTTCAAGGTGTTCCTGAAATTTTATTTGTATTTTTCTTTTCGTAATTGATTCGGCATAAAAAAACACGAATTTTATTGCAAATTTCAAGGTGTTCCTGAAATTTTATTTGTATTTTTCTTTTCGTATTTGATTTGGCATAAAAAAACACGAATTTTAACAAAGGTTACAAACACTACACTTTTATGGATCAATTAGCACTTAATTAATATGTAGATTGAAAAAGGCTGTTTCTGAAAATTTCACGTTTTTGCAAAATTCATGGTGTTCCTGAAATTTTATTTGTATTTTTCTTTTCGTATTTGATTCGGCATAAAAAAAACACGAATTTTAACGTAGAGGTTAAAAATACTACACTTTTCTGGATCAATTAGCACTTTATCAAAATGTGGTTTAAAAATTAACTTTTTTGTCAAATTCACGTTTTCGCATATTTCAAGGTGTTCCTGAAATTTTTTATGCATTATGCTTTTTGTATTTCAGTCGGAATAGAAAAACACGAATTTTAAGGCCTATTCCGAAAACAGGATGAGCACTCTTTTTTTATCTTTTAGGTTTTCTCTTTTTTTGCATCTTTCTTGAGTTTTTGATATTTCTCTTTCATTCACTGTACTTTTTTCTTACTCTTCTCTACCTCTTTATAACATTTGTGCTTCTCCTTTTTTCTCTCTCTACGTGTTGTCTCTTCCTCACTACGTGAGAGCATATGTGAGAGGGAGAATTCAGGAAGATAAAGGGAAAATTCTAACTCTAGTCAGTCGATCCTTGTGTGGAAATGCTTAGCAAAAAGGCAGATTGAGAGAGACAGAGTGAGAGAGGGAGAGAAGGGCAAATCGAGTATAAGAAAGACAGAATGGAAAAAAGCGAAGAGCAGTGTAGTGGGCAAAGGGCAGGCGTGTTACGAGGATCTCTCTTTCTCTTGACTGACTTTCTTCCTCTTCTGTGCTGTTTTCCCTCGTGCAGAAGCGAGAGAATGTCGGCAGATAGTATAGGCGGCAGCCGGCAATTACTATCAAGGAATGTCTGAGAACGCGTGGGACTCAAACCTTAAGGCCCGTGTCCACGACAAAGTGGGTGCATTATGTATCTATGTGCGAGATTACGTAAACGACTACACAGATAGAACCTCGTTCGGCTTCTTCTCGTCTCACTTTTTTCCCTATCTTGCCATCTTCTCTCACTCTGTCTCTTATTTTCCTTATTTAATGAGCAGGTGATAAGCTCGACTTTGCTCCAGCACTTGCTCAAATTAAAACAACAAAAAATTCACTCTCCTGCCACACTTTGTTTATGACCGACTCAATTTTGTTTTTTAATCGCGAGCAGATGATGTCCATTGAAATTACCTGCTCGTAATAAAATGCTTAATGATCTCTTGCTCAATGAAAGTCTTTTCCCCAGCATCGGCATGGCATAAGATACTATGGTGATATCTTCAGCAGGTGTGTTGTGTTCCAAAGAATTTGATAAATTTTCAACCTCTGGATTTCGTCCAAACCTCTTTTTCCAACCTCATGTTTTTTAAACAGAAAACTCGCTTTTTTTATGTAGAGAGAAAAGAGTTTGGTTTTTCACGAAAAATGACTTTTGAAAATTAAATCACAGAATTCCTTGATCTATAAGTTGGTTAGTTGACTTTAACTTAATAATTGTAACGTGAGCAATAATTGTAACTTAATAAAGTAAAAAGAGCAATTAGCTAACAACTGAAACTTAATTAGGTAATTTCTAGGAAAGAAAGGAAAATCTGTTTCTGCTGGGTAGATGAGAGTTGACCCGCTAACCCGACGAGGAGCATTCAATTATAGAAAGAGCAACTAAAGTCGGACTTAAATAAGAAATTAACTGGCAGTGTATTTAATAATGTTTGTTAGCACGCGAAGCGCTATTTCTCGTGGCTTTAAAATGAGACTGTAAGAATAAGAATAAGGAAAATGAAGCAAAGAAAGACAAAGAAATGACTGTAAAGTACCACATGTGTGTACAAGCATACGTGCAATAAAGTGCGTCCCCTTTCGCAAGGTTTCTTTATCGTACGCATAAGTCTCTGATCTCTGCACTTTTCCCTGGAGGACATTGCTGCAGCATGCTTCTCTTTATAGTCCAGCCTTCTGCTGCGGATAAAGCTTTCGTATCGAAGTAACATAATTCGGTACGACAAAAAATTCTATGCCTCGGTGAACACTCCCTCTTCACTCTGCACTCTCCCTTAGACTTGTACCATCAGCAGAGTCGACTCTTTCCAGACGTAATGGATGAGATGAAGAAGATTTGCGAGAGCCATAGTGAGAAAGGGAGAGCACCAGCCAAAGGAGGATCAGCACAAAGATTTAGATAAAGGTGAAATAGATTGAGGGTGAAAATTTCATGTTAAGTAAAGAGCATCATAAAACTTCTTAACAATGCTATGAATTTTATGCATTTTTTATTATTCCAAGAGTCTTCTTTTATCAAAACTTCAGATAACGGATCCTAAAACACCTTGTTAAATCCATCTCTAACATGATACTAACTCCGGCAAAAAACTATATCAAAAAAGATTTTATCTTTTAGATTACAAAATCTATTATACGTTATTGTGGCTATACACTTATCGTTAATACTTACTTACTTACTTACTTACTTACTTACTTACTTACTTACTTACTTACTTACTTACTTACTTACTTACTAATACTATACTTACTTATCGTTTAATCACAATACTTCAATTTTGCTCTTATGAACAACAAAGTGTACGGAAAAACTTTGAATCTTTCACTTTCAACTAAAGCACAAAAAAGGACGTGAGCAACAATTTTTTACTGATTTTATTAAAATTTTGACACGCGCTGATAGATTTACTGAACAGTTAAGGACATTTTAATTTACTGCTTTAAAATTTCGTGAGCATTAATTTTCACGTGCAAATTAATTTACTTGCCAAATTATGTTTTTATGAAATATATAATTATGTTTTTTTATGTTATTAATGAAGGAATTATTATGTAACTATGATTGAATATATAACTATGATTGAACATATAACTATGATTGAACATATAACTATGATTGAACATATAACTATGATTGAACATATAACTATGATTGAACATATAACTATGCTTGAACATATAACCATGGTTGAACATTTAATGAAATTGTCAATGAAGTTTTAATTTATTTTGTTTTCGTGTACGACCTTTTAAACATTTCTGTTTTTACAAGCGACTTTCGGTACTTTGGTATCTGGTAACAGATCGCTGGGACACGCAAGGTGGAATAAATATTAAAGTTAATTAGGTGAAAAAACGGTTACATGACTTTTCACAAAAGATTGCAAGAAACGTGCAATTTATGCGAGGATAGGTTTAGCAATGCTTCGATTGCCAAGTTGGTGCTTGAGTCCATACTGGGGACGATCGTGGAGGAGCTCTCCGAGAGATATGATTATGTGATTCGAAGGAGCATGTAAATTGACGAAGGAGGAGTGTACATTGAATCTCATGAAGCTCGGTATTCCGGTGCATCCTTAGGCCCTCAAAGGCGATAGCATATAGGCCAGTTCCGTGTCCATACGTTACAATTTCAAGTGGTCACCATCCACGTTCTCCATCTCCGTAAAACTCGTTCTTACGTTGCAAAAAACATTTCTGAAAAAGTCGAGAAAATTTTCCAAAACTCTAGCATAGGTATTTTATAATTATTTTTGGATTTTTATCAACTATGTTGTTTCATTCTTAAAGCCCACAAATTATTATTTGTTATTTTTTATTATTGCTATTGTTATTATTATTATGATTATTATTATTCTTATTTTTATCATCATTATTGTTATTATTATGATTATTATTATTCTTATTTTTATCATTATTATTGTTATTATTATGATTATTATTATTTTTATTTTTATTATCGTTATTATTATTATTATTATTATTGTTATTATTATTATTAATATTATTATCATTGTTTTTTTTAATTATTTTCTTGGGTCACAATCATCGTCAAATTTATTATTACTATTATATTACTATTATACTAATGGCAATTTTTATCAAGTTTCATAAAGTATTTTTATTATATTTTCTTAACATTTGACATTTTTAAAAATATTTTGTATAAATTTTCTTATCACAGAAACGTACATTGTTGTCGACTTGACATACTTAACGACCAAGAATTTTCGTGGGTGGGAATTAAATTTCTCCGTTTGCCGAGTGGGAGAAAAAATGCAGGACAACCTCTTCTTGAGCATAAACTCTTTTCTTATTTCATACACTTTTATTTTTTCATGTACTTTATTGCACTGTCGAGAATTTAAAGTGTTCTGATATTTGAAGCAAATTCTACTTTAACACAAGTAGAATTTATTTATTGCAATAGAAAATAATTAAAATACTAAAAAATCAAAAACTGCAAAAATCTTGAAAAATTAGTGAAAACAGAATTAAAATACTTTTAGAAATCTACTTATTATTTATTTTGTATTATTGTTTTTATTGTTTTTAGTTATTTGTAGTATTTTTTTTAGTTTGTGTTTTTAGTTTAATTTGTTAGTTTATTTGCTAGTTTTTTTGTTAATTTTTTTGTTAGTTTTTTTATTAGTTTCTTTATTCGTTTTTTTGTTAGTTTTTTTATTAGTTTTTTATTAGTTTTTTTGTTAGTTTTTTTGTTATTTTATTTTCCAGTTTATTTGGCAGTTTATTTTGTTTAATATTAATTGTTAGTGCTTATTTTGTTTAATATTAATTGTTAGTGCTTATTTTGTTTAATATTAATTGTTAGTGTTTATTTTGTTTAATGTTTAATTATTCAGTTGTTATTATTAACAAACAGTATCCATAAAAGCGTCTAAAGTGAACGCGGCACCCTGAAATTCAAAACAACAATTTCTACATAAATTATATTAATTGTTTATCGCAGCAATTTTAGCAAATAGCCTTTGGAAAAGAGCTTTCGCCACTATGTTGTAATTAAATTTCACAAACACGAGGGTAACAAACCCAATGCAAAATTAAAAAAGAACCGACGCACAAACTTTTGTAATCGTGAATTAATTGATAAATTGAATGCACCTATTTGTAATACAACTTTAAACAGTTTAACATTAAATTCAAAAGCACCGGATGGTAATTAACGTTAATTAATTAAATAGTATAGCGGCTCGCGGCTATTGCGCTCAATCAATATTTTTTTCTAAATGAAAATCACGCATGTAATTGTCGATTGATGCGGACATTAAAGTAGACATGCGATACCGATTAATTAAGCCTGGACACGACAAATTCTTGAAGAATGTGCGTAACATGACTCGAGTCATGTGTGACTATCACAAAAGATACATATAGGAAGAAAGAAAAAGAGGAAAGAAAACAAAAGGGAAATAAGACGAAAAAAAGAAGTCAGAGTTTAATCTCACCTCTGAAACGTAAAACGTCGAGACGAGAAGGTCGGCTACCAGCAAAGTGGAGGCGGTACTATACCATTGGGACGAATATTACGAGAGGTGGGTGCCTAATTAGCATTTTCCAATTAAAACCTCAAACGCGCCGATCCTGCGCAAACATTTTCCCACGAGATCCTTTTCGACTAGTGAAGATATTCGGGCAGTCAATTTTCAAACGTTCGGAGGAATAGATATTAAAAATTATTTTGCTTTTGCCAGATTAACTATTCTGACAATTGTCTCTCTTTCTTTCTCTCTCTCTCTCTCTCTCTCTCTCTCGCTTTCTCGTTTTCTCTCTTTCTCGCTCTTTTTTTTCTCTCTTTCTTTCCCTCTCTTTCTTTTCCTCTCTCAATTAGGTCAGGATAGCTTTACTGGGAAAAAATAACTTGCAGATTTATTCCAAACAAAGACCAAGAATATTTGAATACATATATTCCTCGACGAAATCGACCTCCATTGTATCAAAGACAATCAAGTAGCTCAGCTTTCTCGGTGAAACTCGATAGAGAAATCAGTCTACCTTTAAAAATGTATACTCTATTTTATCCTATAGAGAATATTTCATCGATTTGGCTTTTTTAGATCCTCGGGTATTGAAAGCTCTTTAAAACGGTTTTATGTTGTTTTTAAATTATTGCGATTCTCTTTCTTTTATTTGTAAAAGTAGGTAGTGAATAATAAAGAATAATAATAGTAATTTTACGAAAAAATAGTTACAAGAATAACCAAAAAATAGTTACAACAATAACCAAATAATAGTAAAAAAATATAGTAACAAGAACATATAAATAAACAAATCATTAAACGTTTTAATTACTACCATTTGGGAAACAAAATTGTTTTAAACAATGAAAATCGATTTTTATTGTTATTTGATTCGTAATTTATATTATGTTGTTATATTTGGTTGCTATATTTTGTTGTTATATTCGGTTGCTATATTTTGTCGTTATACTTTGTCGCTACATATTTTGTCGTTATATCGTTTTTATATTTTTATATCCGTTATTGTTGTTTTCCATTCGTAATTACAAACTCCGACGAATAGCAATTCTAAAAGCAACTAATTACAGTTAATTAAAGATTTTTAATTAAAATTGCGAGTTGCTTTTGAAAAAAGTGCCGAAAAATCGAGGAGAGCTGGGAGCTTTTGAAATTGGGAAATTTTATGAAGCTTTGGACTCAATTAAAGTGTTTTGTAGCAAACAATGAATTAAACTGGGAGATGCAGACATGAAAAGTGGTAAAGCTCACAATCATGGGATTTTCTCGGGACCAATTACAATTTACCAATTAAAAGTTTGAACGGAAACGGAGAGGCCGGATGAGCGGGAGTCATAAAAGGTTCTCTGGACAGTCTCAGTTGTAGGAAAAGCAAGCTTACGGTCGATTGGAGAAGGAGAAAGATAGACAGCCAGGATACGTGTTTCGATAGGAAGGTGAAGCAGAATTAAGAGATGGAAGAGAGAACGTGACAAGCAAATAAGGACACGATTTTACGTTTGTGAAGAGAGCTATATAACTTGAGAGAAAGAGATAATCAGACGAATAGAACGAGAAAGTGAGAAAACACTATATTTGATCAGGAAATCCATGTCGATAAAAATATCCAACGTATGAGAATTCATTGCAGCACGCCAATCACATTTTTTTTCGATTAAAATGTCGAACAGGTGCTGCAATTCAATGAATTTCTCTCTTTCTCATTTCTACCTTGGAAATTATTTAAATTTCGATCCTTGTTTTAAAAAAAAAATAATTTGCATTTCTACCTTGAATTATTTGAATTTGTTGTTTAAAGGAAATATACATTGGATTTTTTAAATCGTTGATTTGAAAAAATTTGTTTATTTTTTGCTTCCTCATTAGGGAAGCATTGTTTAATTCTGTTTCATTCGCATGTAGTAGCACTTTTTTTTATTTTTTTTTTACTTTTCTTTAGTTTTCTTTACTACTTATTTTTACTTTTTCTTTTTATTTCGTTTTATTTTTATGTCTGCGTTATAGAAGTGTCGCTTTACTATCCTAAATTTTTTAATTTATAGCTTCCTCGAAGAGAAAATGCTCTTTTATAGCTGATACTTTTTTAATTTATTGCTTCCTTGTAGATCTATAAGGAAGAAATAACTTGGTAGTGCAAAATAAAAGTACTCTTTTTAAAAAGGGATAAAAATTGAGTTAGAATGTTGGTTTTTTTCGAGCCGTGAAAGTGGATGTTTTACTTAATAGTTTGATATTGGAAATGAAAAGCTTCTGGTAAGGATAATATGAATGAGCCGGTTAATTACAATTTTCCAATTAAAATGTCAAACTGTACAGTGCGTTGTGAATGGACTGGCCAATAGCGATTTCCATTACCGGTGATAATTTGCGATCACACAAGCTCTACTATTATGCACTCCAAAACGTTACTCGTGTTTCGGAAGCGATCTTTAACCATTGTTGTTTACCTCTGTAAAATCGATTTTCAGGCGCATCGAAAGATATTGTTACTCGAAATTTTCGAGTGGTAACGGCCATTCTTGCTGCTAATTGCTTCTCTTAAATTCTCGCCTCGTTTTTGCATCCAACTGTACCTGAAAAATAACATTTTGTCGTGTTTTTCCAATGTTCATTCAGCAAATGGAAATTATTAAAAGTGAGTTACTATAATAGCTTTCGATGAAGAGGATGATAGCGAGTGCGAATTTTTCGATTTCAATCGATTTGAATTTCGATCGATGTGGATTTCAATTCATTTCAATTTGAAAATTTGTAAATTGCGTTTTATGTATGTTTCGATCGATTTGAATTTTGATCAATCCTAATATTGATTAATCCTATTTTTGATTAATCCTAATATTGATTAATCCCAATATTGATTAATCCTAATATTGATTAATTCTAATATTGATTAATCCTAATATTGATTAATCCTAATATTGATTAATCCTAATATTGATTAATTCTAATGTTGATTAATCCTAATATTGATTAATTCTAATATTGATTAATTCGAATCTCAATTAATATACACATTTTAATAATTCCAAATTTTAATTCATCTAAATTTGTATATCGGGTTTGGATCTAAATTGATTTGAATTTGAATCTAAAGAGATCCACAGTTCAATTGGATCAAATTGACTTATGTAATTGAAATTTGAATCAAATTCTGCTATACAATTTTTTATTACAAGGAGTCGTAGAAGAATCTGTTTATTACAAATTTTAATTGTAATAAAAATGTCAACGAATTTTTATTCTATGAATAGATAAAAATTTTTATTCTACACCCAGAGAAAAGATTTATTTGAATTCAATATAATTTATTTGAAACAAATAACCGTATATTTGTAATCAAATAAATTTTTATTAGAACCAAATAAAATTTATTTGGAACAAATAAATAATTTAGTTGGTTCTGAGACAAATATACCATTTCTCTGGGTGTATGAATAAAAATTTAATCCGAATTTTATAAAGTTTTATTTGTTTCTTATTACAAGAAAAGAGTGTTTTTCAATCTATGGGATACGTTACATCGGCTGCCAGAAGCAGATAATGTTGAATTAAAAGCATATAAAAGCACATTTTCACTGCATTACTGTTAAATGCAAAAATGTTAAATTTGATGCAAAATCAATGCTATATAAAGTTCTTACCATATGCATTTAATTCAATATTATCTGCTTCTGACAGCTTGCAGTAACACATGACATATTTTGCAAAAGTTTTATTTTCCCAGTGTAAAATCGAAGAGTTTATTATGCAGAGATAAATCTGTCAATTCTGTCGTCAAAAAGTACATTAATATTTTAAAGTATATATATTTATTTTTCTACTTTGGAATAACTAATGTTAAAAGTAATTAAATTTTGGATCCAAATGAATGAATAAATTTGAATGAATTGAAAATGGAACTAATTGTTGGCTGGAAAAATACCGGACTTGATTTAAAGTTTTAGTAAAATATTACACAAGTTTACAATTAATGTAAATGAAATTTGGATTGATTAAAATCAAATTAATTGAAATTTGAAGTGATTCAATTTGGTAGTTTTAAACTTCTTGAAGAAATTGAAATTGTAATGAAAATGTGATACGAATCAATTTGGAATGAAATCAAGTTTGTCTCAAATTGCATTGAATTTCGGATTGGATGAAAATGTAATTAATTGCAATTTGAAGCGAAATTTTGTAAAAATTCATAAGTGACATTATAAGTGTACAACATTAGATAAAATTGAAATTGAAATAATGCAAATTTAAAGCAATTGATTTTGGAAATTATTGAAGCAATTGATTTTGAAAATTATTGAAACAATTGAAATGAATTGGAATCGAAATTAAAACGTTATACAGAATAATTAGAACGAAATGATAAATTATTATCAAGAGTAAAGAAAATACAATCTAGTTCTTTATTCTAATTTTCAAAGTTATTTTTTATTTTTTTCTATTTTATCTTATTTTTTTAAATTAATTTCGATTAATTCTTTATAAAAAATATATACTTAAGGACATGTGATGAAAAATGACGTAGAAGGTCACGTGACCTATAAGGGGAAATTTATCCGCCATTTTACTTTCAAAATAATAAACATATCGTTATGAAAATTTGTATACATTCATAAAATATCACCAGAATTGTCTCTCTGGTACGAATTAATTATTAATAAGTTTGTTTAAAAGTTATTTTATGAAATTACGTCTTACACTTTGCAGATTCTTCAGAATTTTATAAAATAACTTTTAAACAAAAATATTGATAAATTCATACCAGACAGACTATTCTGATGATATTTTATGATTCTATATTAAATTTCATAACGATATGTTTATTATTTTAAGAGCAAAACGGCGGAAAAATTTTGCCTTGTGGATCACGTGACCAAATGACGTCATTTTCCATCACATGTCCTTAAGCAATAAGATTCTTTGTAATAGGTTTTGTACCTGTATACAATAATAATAATAATAATAATAATAATAATAATACACGGAGAACACGGAGAAAAAACGCAAATAAAATGAACCTAAAACTTAGGTAAAAATTACTTAAGTAGTTGAGTTAGAGTACTTAAGTAAAAATTACCTAAGTACTTAAGTAGAATTTGCTTATTAATTTAGGTGATGTTTACCTAATGTGTTAGGTAAATTGTACTTAGCTATTCTTTTCAAATATATAAACATTAGATGAATATTACTTAAGTGATGTTAAGTAGATTTTACTTAACTAAATTATGTAAATTTATCTTGCAAGTTTTCTCCGTGTAAATAATAAAATAATTAATTTCGATTGAAATCATTCAAAACTTAACATTTAAAAAAAGCAAACGTTTAAAAGAAAAATTTGAAAAATCCGCATTTGGTTGTGGAATCTAATATTGTAGACAGTGAATAATTTGCGACTGGAGCGTCTCAAAGTAGACTCAATGGTGGTGATTAACGTTAGTACAATGCACTCTCTACATTGCAGCGAATACCTGTCGTTATCTTATTCAAATTTCTCCGTGAAAGTGATGAAATTCTCGTGTGATTATATAGCGATTGTAACGCCTGGTGTTTCAAAAAGGCGAGGGTGTAGTTTGATTTCGTGTCTTATGTCTGCGCCTTATTTATCTGCCCTCCTTGCTTTTCATTCCTGTCTTCTTACCCCTTTCTCTTTGGCTTTCCGTTTCGTCCTTCATGTATCCTGGGTCCTTTGTGTCTGAGACTCTGGGCACCCGAAACGGGCAGGAAACTCGCGTCTTAGAGCTTGTAATAAAGCATACAGTATACACGCAAGCACGGGTTCTTCGTCTCGTAACTGAGACTTACAGGGTGACGAATGACTCTCGCTTTTTAGCCACTTAATGTCTCGTTACTCTGGCAAGAGTACTGTTAATTCTGACAATGAAAGAAGAGTGCCCCAGCACCAATGACAGATTCTCCACCAACAATAGAGATTATCACGAGAGTATACAATCATCACTTATCACATTTCATTATTCTATTTCAACGCAATGAGGACTCATTAAATTACGCCATGAACAAATTTAATTGAATTTCATTACATTTTATCAAGTGTGATTTAGATTCTAAGACTCCAATTAGGCACAACAGTTGGTTTCTCATCAGGGCAAGAAAAATTATTCAAATTTTGAAGCAATTGAAACTTTGATCGGGAATTAGAATTAAAGGGCTGTGAATAATCTTTATATAGAATAATAGTGGATTTATTATTAATAGTGAATTCTTTATTGTTGGTAATCTAGGTTTTTGTTATTGATTCACACAGTTTTTTTGAAAGTAATTTTTTGAAATAAGTAAATAAGTTTTTGGTATCTACTTGATACTAAAAAGTATCAAATTGACCACAAAACCTTCATCAATTTGATATCTTTTATATCAATTTGATACTTTGAAGTAAACTGTGCGAGTGTTGATTGTTATTAATTCGAGTGTTGGTTGTTATTAATTCGAGTGTTGGTTGTTATTAATTCGAGTATTGATTGTTTTATTTTTCTTTTATAAAATTGATTAATATAATTGCCGCCGAAGAAGCTGGCTGTGAGGAAATATTATCCTTGACAAATTTTCACATTATTTTCGCACTATTTTACGGTAATCGTGTCGTTAACGCGGCCTGCTAATACGTTAGCCTTAGCATCTGCATAAATATAAAGGATTGGGTACGAAAACGAGAATGTCTTTATAACTAAAGAGTCTATTCGTCTTTTATTTTCGAGGAGAATTATTATACGCCATAAGTTGGATGTCGGATGTAGAAAAAGCACAGCTGTATGAATGACCATCACTAGCAAAAGCCATAAGCTAGCTTACGTGTTGTCACCTCGTTTTATATCTGAAATCTCGCACGACCGGTGAGAAGATCATATTCGTTCTTCCCTCGCTATCTCTAGTGTGCCATAAATTCCTATACACGCATGTCGAGCATTAATCCTCGGATTAACGTTGCTCTCTTGCGGTAGTGAGAAATTTCCTGGTCCAAGGACGCCTTCCGGGATTAATGGATTGAGGATTAGCACTGGATTCAAAAGGAGTATAGAAAATTCAAGGGACATGCTCTCGAAACCTTTCTTCAGTAAAAGTGCGAAAATGAACACGATTATCAAGTTTAATAACCCGAGTCCTAACTTTTCAGTCCTTGTGAAACTTCATCTTCTGTCCACAGTATTTCAGTCACGTGCCTTATTCCAACTTCAACAAAATATATACATCGCTGTTTTATTCTTCTCGTGACTTTTATTTTTGTTTCTAATAAACTTTCAGACAATTCAAGTTTATTCGTTTTATGCAAGTTGGTTTTGTGTATTCATAAAAATGTGGTTTTTTTTTTAATTTTGGAGTGATTTGGATTCTTTTTGGGTTTTTTTTAGTGATTTTGGAAATTGGCGATTCATTTTGATATCATGATTAATTGTTGTAAATGGGTATTACCCGTGTGATTTAAATACAGAAATAAAGAAATATTTATAATAAGTATGGAAATAAATAAAAAATAAATGTAGAAATGAATAAAAAATAAATGTAGAAATAAATAAAAAATAAATGTAGAAATAAATAAAAAATAAATGTAGAAATAAATAAAAAATAAATGTAGAAGTAAATAAAAAATAAATATATAAATATAATAAACATAAAAATTTTTGGGTAAAATGTTTGTAAGATTTGGTTTGCGGAAGTTTATCTATGTTGATGGATTTTCAGTAAAATGCTTCTTAAATGGAGTCTTTTTTTTAATTTTAAGAATCCTTTTGAATCCTTTGAGGAAATTTCTCACAGCTTGGAATTGAACCCGTTATAACAAAACCTATGAAGTATCTTAGAATACACCTTGCAGAAGGAGAGTAAAGAAAAACGATAGAGAATACTGTCTGATCAAAACTGGCTTCTCTGTGCAGGAAGAGAAATACGATACCGAGACGAGCATAGGACAAAAAGTTGAACTATTCAATATGTCTTTTAATATAGTATGAGATATCTAACCCTCCGACAAAATATTGAATGACTTCTTTTGATCACGTAGATCCTACACACAAGCTTATTAAATTCACAATCGCTAATAGAACACTAAAATATAAAAATTCAAACTTGAATTCATAACAATTTCTATTGATACAATTTTGAAGTTTATTTCAATTCGATTTCATTCAAGTTGAAATTTATTTCTATTCGATTTCATTCAAGTTGAAATTTATTTCTATTCGATTTCATTCAAGTTGAAATTTATTTCTATTTAATTTCATTCAAGTTGAAATTTATTTCTATTTAATTTCATTCAAATTGAAATTTATTTCTATTCGATTTCATTCAATTTGAAGTTGGTTTCAATTCGTTCTCTGACAAGATGAAATTAATTTTAATTCGATTTCATCCGAACTTCAATTAATTCTAATTTTTGCAAACTGTAATTAATTGCAATTGCAACAAATTTTTATTCAAATCGATACAAATTTTAGTTGATTTCAATTTGTTTTTTTTCAATTTCAATTTGATTTTTTTTCAATTTCAATTAATTTCAAGTAGATTCTATTCGAACTTGAATTTATCGCAATATTTACTGCTATACAAACTTCAATTGATTCCAATTCAACATCATTCGGATTTCAATTCATTCCAATTCTATTTTGTCTGAACTTTAATTAATTCCAATGAAATTTCGTTCAATCTTCAATCAATTTTACTTATTGCAATTAACTGTAATTAATTTCAATTGCAACAAATTTTGACTCTACTCGATACAAATTTCAATTGATTTCAATTTGATTCCTTTCGAATTTCAATTAACTTCAAATAGATTCTATGCGAACTTGAATTTGTCGTAATATCTATTGCTACAATTATTTTTTCTGATTATTTTCTCCGAATTATTATTTTTGGTTACACTCAAAAGTAATTAACGTATCATTTGTGACGCGATCTAAAGAAAGGGACCTTACAAGCATTTGAAATTAAGTTAAGTTTGCTGACAGTTTTGACTTAATTAATGCTTCCCTTTTAATTATTTGCAGACAAAAACAGTTTTTTTCGACAGAATACAAAAAAGCTGTTCAAGAAAAACTGTTTTTGTCTGCAAATAATTAAAAGGAAAGCATTAAGTTAAAACTGTCAGCAAACATAACCTAATTTCAAATGCTTGTAAGGTCCCTTTTTTCAGATCGTGTCACATTTGAAAATTCATATAGGAACAATAACAACAATTCATAGGAACAATTAACATACCGCAGTATACTGTGGTATATCTATATCTATAGATATAATAAACAAAACTACATCTAGGTCAACAAGTTTTCTTGACAAAGTTTAAACAACTTTTATGAAGTTTACAATTATTCCATGTATAAACGGAGAGAGCCGGGACTGAAAAATTACACCCGGGAATGCAAGTTGTCCGTTTTACATGAGCCCTGAATTATACAGAGTAGTTGAATTAAATGTTTGATTTGAAGTGTATGGACAGGCTACTCTCACTACACGAAGGTACGTTTTGCGGAAAATACGTGTGTGGACATACAGTAAAAGAGTAGATTACGTATTTGAGGTTAAAGTAAGTATTGGTACAAGTTAGTGAGAACTTTTTAACGAGGGTTCTCCGAATGATACTCCCCCGCGACCTAACAGAGGAAGAGCAACGACTCTATCGTGGCCTCTAGTTTCCTTCTCGCCGTCACTGAGACCCTCCGTAAGCTCGTAAATGCTCGCCTCGAAGTGTACGAGACTCTCGAGAGATACCATTCACAAAATTATAATGGATCCCGGAGGTCCAACAGTGCGTCCAATCGTGTCTCGAACAGCTAACAAGAGCGACCAATCGTCTTCGAGAAGCAGTCCTGCGAGAATCGACCTGATTCGAGCTTCTGGGTTTACACTGCAAGCGAAAAAAGAAATTTAAAAAATAACCACGCTTAAACTTTTATGTCCCAGATGTTCAAGCCGCAAAATTATACTTTTCTAAAATTAAAATCTTTAAAATGCAACATTTTAAACTGCGCTTATTTTTTATTCAACAAATACCACAGCGGGCTTTCTTTTTTTCATCTGGAAATTCACATTATTTGGTCCAGTAGAGAATATTCCGAAAATTCGATTTATTGGCAAAGCTTTTCAGCTGGAAATTAATATTTCTTGGTCCAGTGGAGAATAACAGAAAAGTATTATCGCGATGTTCCGTTTAGATTTTCGGAAAACTTTTTTATCGTGCTAAATAGTTTGATATCATTATTCTCATTATTATTATTATTATTATTATTATTATTATTGTTATTGTTATTATTGTTCTTATTGTTGTTATTATTATTATTTTTTGCTTAGGGGATGTTTTTTTATTATTATATTATTATTATTATCATGATTATTATAAAGAATAGTTTTTTTTTACAGTCTCTTGTCCCAGTAGCGTATTTTCTTTCAAGTCTTACGAAAGATCTTAGTAAGATTTGCAGAGGAAAAAAGCTGCCTAAATTAAAATTGAAATAAGAAGCTGCGGATTTCTTGCTGCGTTTCATAAAAGCGAAATGCAAAGATTGTTATGTGTTTCGAACTAGAGACGGACTTTTATGAAAAAAGGTTTTCTTCTATTTTTCTCCTTCTCTATTAAAAAGTCTCGGTAGTTTGGATTCTTGGAAAGTTGGAGCCAGTCAAAGAGCGAAACTTCTAATTTGAGAAATTGGAAACTTTGGCATCTCAGTTACAAGCTTTTTAACTTTCAAGTTCTAAAACTTTACAGTGATGCTGAAATTTCCTCTCAGACTTTTTCAATTTTTCGATGGTAAATTTCACTTGACCCAGCAACAAATAAATCAACTCTTGTTAACAAATTTATAATGCTTTCAAGCTGTCGTATATTCCTAATTTTGTATATCCAGATGCGCTCGATATCTGCTCGGACAAGATTTATTATTGAAAAGAAATTCTTACTGTGTATTGTTGAAGACGCTCTTGTGCATACAAATGCAAATTCAGATGCACTAAAAACAGACATTGACCAGATTTCAAATGACTCATGTACAACTTTCGATAATATTTTATTTACTGCATCACATATTTGAGCTGCTTTGATCTTCTTAAAGCTTACAGAATCTTTTCATCTTCCAGGCGTCTTTTTCTTTTTAGAAAAGTACTTTTTAAAGCTAATGCAATCTCTTACGATCTTATAAGAGGAATCAGTTGAATGTTTAATTAATCCTTGCAGCTTTCTAGGTCGATGTGGGTCTTAAATTATTTTAGAGGATATTACATTATCAATATAGCTTCCCTGAAACAGCGAAATTGATCAGAAAAATAATTGCAAATTTCAGTAAAGTATAAATTTCAATATCTGTTATATTGAAGTATATTGAAGTATTTCAATATTTCAGCGAAGTATATCCAAAAGTTGATCTAACGTTTACTTTATTTATTATAAATTCAAATAAATCGTTTTTAATAAACTGTTTTTTAAATTGATAAATTTATTGATTTGATTAAATTGAATTGTTTTGCTTCCTCATAGGGAAGCATTGTTTTAAATTGTTAAAAATACTAAAAAAACTAAGTTGTTAAAAATACGGAATGAATTGTAGCTCAGAAAGTGTTAAAAAAATAGAACAGAATAGATGCAATTATTTAGCGATAATTAAAGAACTTTTTAAAAATAAAATGCACGGTTTTTGCCTACTTGTTTCTGTTCATCTTCAGAATCGACCCTCCACGAAGAAATCGTGCTCTCCAATCTCCATTCGCATCACGCGATATAGTCTTAGACCGTGAGTGCTTTAGATTAGGTTACCTTCATGTGTTCGCGCCCCAAGGAGCACTATTGGCATGACAGCCTCGTGTATTCTAAGCACAGGAAATATCCTGAAAATTTTGTAGCACTCGGAGTTGCATTAATGTTCACAAGACGGTCCAATTTTTCTGATCTTTTTTAATATTACGTCTTTTTTTAATGTAAAACTTTCTTTTTAAACAATCGCAAAAAATGTTCATTAACACAAAAGCGGTGGGTATGAATTTTCATTTTTACATTTTTAATAAGTCCTTTAATATTGAATATTAATTAATTGTTAATTTAATATTAATTAAATGTAGTTAAGAATAGACGATTCAATCGCTCGGTTAAATTTCCCGCATGTTTATTTAACTAAATGTAGTATTTTAATTATTTTGTAACTTATTTTATAACTCTATTATTTTAAACAGGGGAGAAAAATTTGTGTTTGTAGAAAAGACAGTTTTATGAAAAAGAAACAATTTTGTTTAAAAAAAAAAACAATTTCGTTAAAAAGAAACAATTTTGTTTTAAAAAAACAATTTCGTTAAAAAGAAACAATTTTGTTTAAAAAAAAAACAATTTCGTTAAAAAGAAACAATTTTGTTAAAAAGAAACAATTTTGTTAAAAAGAAACAATTTCGTTAAAAAGAAAAAATTTCGCTAAAAAAGGCGATTTTATTAAAACAGACACTTTTATTAAAAGAAAACAGTCTTATTTGAAAGGAATATCTTTTAGTAAGAAACTTTTAGACAGGAATTTTTAGATGGTAACTTTTAGATAGGAACTTCTGGAAAGGAGCTTTTTTTTAAAAAAGGACTAATTTTTATTTGAAAAAGGGACGTTTTATTAAAAAGAAAAAACACTTGTAGAAAGGAAGGACTTTTATTAAAAAGAGGAAAAAAGCACGCTTGTAGAAAGGTCATTTTTATTAGAAAGAAAAAACACTTTTATTTGAAAGAATAAAAAGGAAGTACTCTCCTATAAAAGGATGAATGCGAGCAAAGTGGAGTCTTCATTTCAGGAAGTCTTAAATTGGGCGAACGAAAATATTCACCAAGTTTCATAATTAATGAAGAACGAGCCGTGAATTAGCATTTTCAGTGAGTGGTGCACCAAATTGACAAGAACTCGTTCTCTTGCATAAATTAAAAGTCAGTTTTCAGCTAAATCGGAGATATCTCCTTGGTAGGTCGGATTACCAGGGATAAGAGTCGTTGGGGTAAATAGAGAAAAAGTGTAAAAGAGGTAAAATAGAAAGGGAAAGAAAGCGTTTTAAAACAGAATACATCAAAGGTTAAAAAACAAGGGCTTGAAAATCGCAGTATCCAAAAAGAGTGTATAAGAAGGGATGGAGAAAAGAGGGCAAGAGAAGGAATATAAACAAAAGGAAAAAAGGAATATAAATAAAAGGAAAAAAAGGAATATAAACAAAAGGAAAAAAGGAATATAAATAAAAGGAAAAAAAGGAATATAAACAAAAGGAGAAAAAGGAATATAAACAAAAGGAAAAAAGGAATATAAATAAAAGGAAAAAAAGGAATATATACAAAAGGAAACAAGTAGAAAATTATATTCATTTCATGAACATTTCGGCTTCCTCATAGGGAAAAAGTTTTAAATGGAAAAATTAATGAAACAATGAAATC
>WNHD01004853.1:0-10785 GCA_011057455.1 Ganaspis sp. Gsp50 | reverse complement strand
TTTCAATTATTTAAGTTAATTACATTAACTTAATTATAAGTTACGATTTGTAACACTTAGATATAGTAAAATGGGCTTGTCCCGTCTATGTAAGTAAAATAAAATAAATACATTTTCTTCTTTTCGAATATTTTTCGAAATTTTAAAACTTTTCTTCTTTGAGTAGCTTTATCATTTCGAATTTTTACTTCTAGAATCATTTTTCCTTTCGAATCAACTTTTTTCAGAAGCTTTTTCGTTTTTGAATTATCTTGTTTTCAAATCTGCTTAGTTTCGAATTATCTTCTTTCAGCAACTTTTTCAATTAGAATTATCTTCTTTCAGAAGCTTTGTCAATTAGAATTATTTTTTTTTCAGAAGCTTCTTGAATTCGGTTTATTTTATTTCAGAAGCTCCTTCATTTTAAATTTTCTTCTTTGCGAATCTTTTTCGTTTTGAATTGTCTTCTTTCAGTAGCTTTTCCATTCCGAATTTTTTACTTCTAGAATCATTTTTCGTTTTGATTCAACTTCTTTAGGAAGCTTTTTTATTTGGAAGTTTTTTCGTTTCGAATTGTTTTCTTTCAGAAACTTTTTCATTCCACACTTCTTTTATCGAATCTTTTTCGCTTTGAATTGTCTTCTTTCAGAAGCATTTTCATTTCGAATTTTCTTCTTTTAGAAGCATTTCCATTTCAAATTTTCTTCTTTTTGAAGCTTTCTCTTTTCGAATTATCTTCTTTTCGAATCTTTTTCGGTTCGAGTCATCTTCTTTTAGAAGCTTTTTGATTTCGAATTACCCTCTTTTATACGAATCTCGTTCGTTTTGCATTATCTTCTTTTAATATATCCGACTATTCAAATTTTCTCCCAAAATTGTAGTTTTTTATAATCCACTCCTAAATTCATTGCATGTCGTCAGCATTACCAAATTGGCAATTTTCCAAAGATCCACAAATTGACAATTCCACAAAGCTCGATTCTACGATTAAAAACTACTTGAATTAAGTATCGTTTATGAAATAATTACAAGCAAATTATAAAGGGAAAGAAGCGAGTGTATTTAATAAGATAATTACTCGCAATTGCAATAAATATTTGGCAAAGGGTATTCTGGAAATGGATACTTCCCAAAAGAAATAGATTCTTGAAGGGCAATTGATTTTCATCAGTTGCTGGTTTTTGGACACTGGTCGAAGTCTAAGTTGGTGGTTTTCGGCGGTGGTCTTTTCCTGTGGAGGAAGATGCCAAATTTTAGATTTATCCATGAAGAAAGGGGGTCAGATTTTGTCTCGCCTCGGGGCAGAAAGCCAACTCTCACGCAGCCCCTTGCGATATTTGAAGCACAAGAAGAAGAGAATTGAAGGAAGAGATGAAACCTGATGGAAAGACAACAGGAAGAAAGTCTACAATTTTAGAGAAAGAGTGATTTATTCCTTTCTTTTCTTTTTTTTACATTGAGTAGAGCCCGGTAGGCATGCAGGAATATTTTAAAGTCGGTGTCATTTGAATGCCGAGTATTTTTCAGTACGAGATGAACATAAAGTTTGAAGATAATGGAGATAGGAGTTCACTGAAATGGGGTTGAGAACAGTTTCAAACTGCAACTGCTTGATATTTTCGTGCTGTGTTTTTACGGACCCAGGAGAAAAAGGGGTCTAAGTGTCGAATGAGGACTCGTTTTCAACTAACACAATATCGCTCTACTCATTTCTCTCCTCTCCATATTCGCCTCTATTTTCCCCTCTATATTTTCTCCTCTTTCTATTTAACTTTCTATTTTTTTACTTTTTTCCCCTCTCTATTTTTTACTCTTTTTTCCCTCTATATTTTTACTTTTTTCCCCCTCTCTATTTTTTACTCTTTCTCCCCTCTATATTTTTTACTCTTTTTTTTCCCTCTTTACTTGTTACTCTTTTTTCCCCTCTCTATTTTCTATTCTTTCTTTTCCTCTCTCTATTTTTTCCTTTTTTTCTCTTCTTTCTATTTCCCTGTCTATTTTTTATTTTTCCACCTCTTTTTATTCACTTTTGCGAGTATCGTCGCTTTCACCTAGTTTTCCTGTGTGTCTCCAAGGTAGTCGCAGGTAGCATCCATATTTGTTGAGCGACAGAAAGCAAGCATACTGAAGTCGAGAAGCGAGGTTCGAGACCGCCAGCAACTAGCCTTCGCCTCATACCCTCATAATATCACCCACCGCCCATTTCGTCTCGATCAAGTTTAACTTGGCGCAGCGAAATTCCAAGTGCCGTTTTACGAGTTTTCCTTGCCACTGGGAATAGAGATCAGTCGTTGCTGGCTGGTCGAATGTTGTTCTAAGGGGTAGCATTTCCCAGCGCTACCTTCCAGCAATGAGACAAAAAATTCCGCAAAAAACTTAATCAATTTTTTAATCGACTAGTAGAAACGTGAATTACTTTTAAGTCTCGAGATCTTTACGGGAATTAAGGATTCAGTAGGAATGGAATTCTAGCAGTAAAGACGATATTATTTCTCGACTCTGCAGGAAGTGATGAAATTGGAAGATAAGCAAAAGGTTAAATGACAAGTTGAAAGAAAATAGTAATGGGATTTTTTTTAAGTAAAAATATAAATAGTTTGTAGAATAATTCTTGGAACGTCAAGTTGCAAAGGGAAATGGAAAATTAAAGAGATTGAACAAGAAAACAAATTCAACGAATCGTTTTGTTTTTATTTAAAAATTTGTTTTTCCTTTTCTTTCAATTTAAAACACTTCCTTTATAAGATTACTTTTACAGAGAAAGTAATAACTGACTTGGACGACTGCTCTGCATGTAGAAACGAAAATTACTTCCGGGTGAAATTTATATTTCATCCAGAACATGAAGAGATTCATTGTGGACATTTTTACATTCTCACCAATAATGAGAAGGTACTTTCTGTTACAAATAGTAAATACCTGTTACAAATAGTGTTATCTAAATAGTAAACTACACTTCATTCAGTGCGACCATAGTCCTTAAGTAGAAAAAGCCCTCAATGGTCAGACCCACTGAGTTCAAATTCATAAACTTGAATCTTCATTTTTAGACAGAATTTCTTCATCAAAAATGTTTATTAAAATATCAAGTGGTTAAAAAATTCGTATTGAAAACTAGTGTTGTAACAAAATTCATATTATAAAATAGTGTTATCACAAAATTCGTATTAAGAAACAGTGTTGTAACGAAAATTAAATATCAAACTATTGCGAAAATTAAAAACACTGGTCAAATCACACAATCGAAGATCACGAGCACCAGATTGAAAATGCAAAAAAAAATTGTGCCCGCTGTGTTTGAAAACAAGCGCAAATTGAAGCCAATAAAAACAATTTGGTTGATTTTTCATACACCTAATTGTTATTGACCTTAATTCGAGCAAAAATTGCCTCGTGTCGATGAGTTAGTTATTTTGCGAGCAGTGCACGCAACTGAAGGTTGTTTCTCGTAACGAAACGCGAAATGCGATTTAAATTTTGATAGTAAAGAAATTTATCGAAGTTGTAGAAAATGCTGCGCCAATCTCAAAGCAATTTTGAAGTCGAAATGATGATGTCGTTTAAAACACCCTTGGAAATAAGTTCAGCGACATGAAGGGGTATTAGTTTCGTCTGGTTGGTAACACCGTATATTGCGGTAGACCTCGGTATTACATCTTGCACGATTTCAAGATTTTTCACATACTTTTCCTCCTCGCTTTTTCTGAATATCGATACACGTCTAGCGGTTGACATCCACTTCTTTCATTCCTCTTCGATCCAAGAATATCTAAATTTTTAACGACTGTTTTCCACATATACATTGTAGACTATAAAAAATCTAGTAGGATGCTTGTGTCGCTCACCAAAACGTATCATTGGTTATTGTACTACAAAAATGTATACATTTCACTGAGTATGATATTGGATTACAATAGGGAATCAGAAAGAAAAGAAAAACATCTACAGTAAGAACAATTTCTTTCTCTTCTTTCTGCAATTGTGTCTAGAATACGGTAAAACATACCAATTATCGAGTTCGACTTCTTTCTTGAGCAAGTATTTTTTCCCAGTAGTTCAGCATTTCCTTATTTGGAAACTAGAGTTGATTGAGCCAACTATTGACTTTGTAGAAGCTTTCGTTTCAAGCTGCAGTTTGTCTCGCTTCAAACTGCCTAATTTATGTGTAGAAATAATGATAATTTACAATTCTTGGAAAAAAGTTGAAGGGATTAAGAGCGAGACGAAATTTTTTTAAACTGTTAGAATATTGTATTTATATGAAATATAAATACAGTTTAAATAAATAATTATAGTTTTTACAATCTTCGTTTAAAAATGAGATAAAAAATCTAAAAGATGAAGCTTTCCGTGTGAAGAAGCAATATGCTAATAAGGTAAAATTAGAAATTAACTTTCATTTACGATACGATTCACTAGGCAATTATTCTATGGAGTGAATAATTCATTTTTGTTTTCAATTAACAATCGTTCAAAGTCAAGTTTCAGTGGAAAATACCGCGTTTAAACACAAAATTCATATTTCGATGTCTTACAAGTAAAAATCATCTGCAAACTCTTTGAAAAAATGTTATTTATAAAATGTTAATTACAAGAAAAGTTAATAATAAGACCAGTTTGCAGCAAGAAGAGTTCACAACTGGACAAGTTAACAAGCTGCTTCAGTAGAAAGTACCATGTTTAATCTGCCAATTCAATTTTCGAATTTATTTTATTTTTGAATTTACGAATTTATTTTTAAAAATCCTCCGCTAATTTTTTGAAGAAATTTTATTTGCAAAGATGTTAATTACAAGGAAAGTTTACAACAAGAAAAGTTAACAAACTTCAGTAGAAATTACCGTGTTTAATCAGACAATTCAGTTTTCGATTTTCAACAAGCAAAAAAATAATTTTTTTTGTAACTCAAAAGAAATCTTAATTCCAAAAAATTTTAATTACAAGACAAGTAAAAAATAAGAAAAATTAGCAACAAGCTTCAGTAGAAAATACCGTGTTTAATCAGACAATTCAGTTTTCGATTTTCAACAAGCAAAAAAAGAATTCTTTTTTTTTGTAACTAAAAAGAGATTTTAATTTCAAAAAATTTTAATTACACACGGAAAAAAATCTGATGGAAATACTCTATCTGATGGACCAATGGAGTATTTCTATCTGACGCTGATGTGAATAGTCCATCGCTTTGGCCTGAAAAGTAGTAGTGGCGATGGAATAATCATATGGCGCGATATGAAAAGTACTAGTGGCGTCTGATGGAAATACTCTATCGGTCATTGGATAGAGTATTTCCATCAGACTTCTTTCCGTGCAAGACAAGTAAAAAAGAAGAAAAATTAGCAACAAGCTTCAGTAGAAAATACTGTGTTTAATCAGACAATTCAGTTTTCGATTTTCAACAAGCAAACAAAGAAACTTTTTTTTAACTTAAAAGAAATTTGATTTACAACAAATTTTAATTACAAGACAAGTAAATAAGAAAAAAATTAATAACTTTAAGTAGAAAATACCGTATTTAATCAGACAATTAGATTTTTAAGTTTTTACGAGTAAAAGTTATTTGCAAATTCTCTGCAGAAATTTTAGTGACAGAAAATGTTAGTTACAAGAAAATTTAACAAGGAGAAAAATTAACAACAAGCTTCAGTAGAAAATACCATATTTAATCTGACAGTTGAATTTTCAATTTCTTACAAGTAAAAATCATCTGCAAATTTTTCAAAAAAAATTTAGTTTAAAAAATGTTAATTATGCAAGAAAAGTTAACAAGAAGAAAAATTAACAACAATCGTCAGTAGAAAATACCGTGTTCAATCAAACAATTAGGTTTTCGATTTTTTACGAGTAAAAATCATTTGCAAATTCTTTTTAGAAATTTTAATTACAAGACAATTGAACAAGAAGAAAAATTAACTACAAACTTCAGTAGAAAATACCGTGTTTAATCAGACAGCTCAGTTCATGGTTTCTGACAAATAAAAACCATCTGCAAATTTTCCAAATAAATCCCAGTTACAAAAAATGTTAATTCTAAGGAAAGTTAAAAGGAAGAAAAGTTAACAAGAAGAAAAGTTAATTTATTGAATTAGTATAAATAATCTAAGAAAGAATGGAATCAGCTAGTGAAGTCACTGTAACTAGTTAAATCCACTTTTTACTACATTATTTATTACAATTATTATTATTACTAGCGAAATATACAGTATTTTGAAATTAAATATTTCAAAAGTATTTTAAAATTAAATAATTTCAAATTTTATTGTAGTAAGATTTTAATCATTTGTTTTAATTGTTTTTAAAATATTATAGCTTTTTATTATCAAGAACAAAAACATATTACAAAAAAGTAGAGAATTTTTTATTGGAGTCCAGATTATTTATTGATAAATAATTAAAAACATTATTTAAAAAAAACACATAATCTAAAATCATTGAAAATAGAATGTTATTTATAAAAAAAACTAAATATATTTCAAAAATTATACTCTTTCTAAAAGATCAAGGATGTAGAATATTTTTAATTTTGCAAAAAACATCAGTTGGTATATATACACCACTTATCTGAAAAATAATACATTTTGAGCATCCAAAAAGGTTTACTTAAAAATTTTGTCTTCTTTATATTACAATTTTTGTTATTTGATTATATAAAATTAATCTTATTTAAGAAACTTTTTACAGGCGAACATTATTCATTTCCTTTCATTATTTTTCTTTTTAATTGAATTGGCATTCTTGGTTAGTAAAATATGATCAATTTTTAGAATTTACTATTATAATTTTAGAAAGTAGTTATAGAATGTATGTAATAAATATAAAATAATATCATTATTTAAAATCCAAGATAAAATTTAACAGCAATTCCAAAAAGTATTTACAAAGTTGTAAGAATATTAGTTTTATTTTATTACTTTAAATAAATTGAACTATTAGGTATATTAAAGTTAAATAAAAATGTGTGTTTCTCAGTTCAAACTAAAAGTATGCTAAAAAATGCTTAAAAATAAAAAAAGAAAGTTTCTTAAATTTTATCAATTATTAAAGTATTTAAAGTTTAAAAGATTGAAAATAATCAAGAAATTTTTGCAAAATTTAAGGATTTTTTGAAAATGATTTTGAAATGTTGCGAGGATTTTAAAATAATTGTTTGTTTGCAATAAATCACTGAAAAATTGACAGAAATTTTGTCGAATTTGTTTTTCTTTGAATAAGCTCAAAATTTCAATTCTACATTCTTTTCTTAAAATAATGTAATTATTTAATTAACAAAAATTTATTTTAAAGATTTATTTTTATTTGCGAGTAAACAATTATGCCGTACAAAATAAAGAGTTATACATCACCTTATATTTATTTAAAACTATTTGCATTTTTTTCTTAAAATTCCATATTCTTTAAAAGAATTTCATACTTTTTTAAACACATTTAACTAACATTTTATTTTACTATTGTTAATTAAAATCATAAAGTGAATAAATGTCGTTCGTAAATAAATAAAGTCGCCAAACTTTAACTGAGTATAAAACACTATGAAATGTCAAAATCTTTCGAAAAACAATTGAATGCATAAATGATCAACTTCAGGTGTGGACAGAATGAAAGAAAGAATAAATGAATGAACGAATGAATGAATGAATGAAATTGTCGATTATTATTATTAATTTGCAACAATTTAGTAGATAGAAACCAGTGCTTAACTGCAAAAATAAGTACTTTGAGAAAGTAGCTCCTTAAACATTTCAACTTTCGAGAATAAATATTCGAAATCACAGAAAGACCGAAATATACATTACGAACAATTTGACATAAAACCCATTTAATGACATATGTTACGAAACTAGAATGTCAATTAGAGGGGATGACAGAGTATTAAAAAATTGGTTTAGGTTTTTTCTTGCTTTCTGACGGGGCAAGTCAGCGGTTCACCTGACCAAGCGGGTAAGAAGAGAAACGTCCAAAAAGAATTCTGGGAAAGGTCTTGAAGTATACGGGAGGCGAATCGATGACGTCCTGCAAGCGAGCAAATAAAAAAGGAAGACTAAAGAAGAAAAAGAAATGGAAGAAAAACAGAGGACGTGCCATTTTGCCTCGCTCGAGGGCGTCCGGCGATCGAATTTACTGCCTGGCTGCCCAATGGGCACCCGTTGGCTCGGACAAAACTTGTTCCACCTTCAGTACCATCACGGTCTTCGTTCTCCACTACCCTCAAACTTCTATATATGTCAACTTATCTCAACCACCTAACTTCGCGAAAAAGCATTGTACGAGGCTTTATTCCAATAACATTTCGGTACACTTCCCATAACTCGGGCACTCCAGTATCCTCGAGAGTAGAACCAACTGAGCGACCCTCCAAGTCCTCCTATTCGCTCCATTATACAAAAGAATAAGGTTCCTCTACACAACAGTCCAGTAATCAAACGCGCACGAGCTTCCATTATTAATAAATGTTCAATTTCGCAAGCAGCAAATGACACGAATCGAAACGCACCGAAGAAATGCAGGAATGAGAAAATACACGAAAGAGACAAAGGAGAGGGAGAATATGCGAAAAAATGGAGCAGAAAAATACGCGAAAAAATGGAGGAGAGGGAAAATAGACGAAGGAAATGGTGGAAAATACACGAAGGAAATGGAGGAGGGGCAAAATACGTGAAATAATGCTTCAAGAAAAACAGAAGGATTGATGAAGGTTAATGTAATTCATTGTTGTGCTGAAGAAAGAAGGAAATAAACTGCCGTCATTTAAGAGAATGATAGGCACGTCAAAGGAACTATCAAAGCAAGTTTTTTCTTTGTATCATGATAACTCAATGTGATGAACCGTTTAATGTTACATCGTGACCTACTCGGTCGTTACACTTTCGTCTACTTGTTTCTTTTTTAAGAATTTAAAAGAAAATATGTAAAAAGAGTGATCAAGCTTCATTTACTTGCCCTTCGTGTGGAAAATATTTTTAAAGAGGCAGTCTAAAAAATACTTTCCACGTTACATAGAAACGTATTCGCGAAAATAACTCTTTAATTGCTTTAACGTAATTTTGTTTTTTAGCTTCAATTTTGCAGAATAGAATCAAAGAATTTATTTGGTTTATTCTTCTCCTTTTAGAAAGAAATATGTGTGACCATTTCTACACTAAAGGATTAATTTCAACACAACTAATACTAATGCAATTAATTCTAATGCAATTAACACTAGTGCAATTAACACTAGTGCTATTAACACTAATTTCATTAATTATAATACAATTAATGCATTAATACAATGAATTTCTTTATGACACTGAATCTGGCGGCCAGACCTAGCGGCCAGATATTCTTTTGTCTTTCTATTAAAACATTTTCAAAAAGTTAGCGGACAGACATTCTACTGTTTTTACACTCTAAATTTCAAACTTCGAATAAAAATATCATTCCACTCTCAAATTTAATAAAATGAAACTGTTATTGTAGAATAAAACAAATTGAAAAATAAAAACAAGTACATAATATAAAATATACAAAAAAAATATCAGACATTATTTTTCAAAATCAAGATTGAAATCAAATACAAAAATTAGTTTCGAACAGATAATAGTTCGGTGTCAGAGCTTTCATACAAAAAATATGTTTCGACATTTTTTTCCAATTTTTCTGACCCAACATTAAGGCCGCGGCCCAATGCTGGCCGCCGTCAGAAAATAAATAAAATTTCAAAAATTAATTTCGAACGGATAATTGTTCGGTGTCAGAGCTTTCACACAAAAAATAAATTTCGACATTCTTGACCAATGTTTCTGACACCGAAATATTATCCGAAATTAATTTTTGAAATTAATTATATTATTTGATTTCAATCTTGATTTTTTCAAATAATGTTTGATATTTTATTTTTTTGTATATTTTATATTATGTACTTGTTTTTATTTTTCAATTTGTTTTATTCTAGAATTACAATCTTATTTTATTAAATTTGAGAGTGGAATGATATTTTTATTAGAAGTTTGAAATGTATAGAGTCTAAAAACAGTAGAATATCTGCCCGCTAACTTTTTGAAAATGTTTTAATAGAAAGACAAAAGAATATCTGACCGCTAGGTCTGGCCGCCAGATTCAGTGTCATAATTTCCTTTGTTTCTCTTTCTAAGATAAAAATATTATTATCTGCTCGTAGAATCAGATTATAAAAGAACCATTGTGAATTTTCGATTGCGTTTATTATTTAATTAATTTTGAATGATTTAAACAAATGAGAAAAGAAAATTTGTATAATATGATTAACATTTTAAAAACAAGCAAGTCTAAAATGTCAGGAAAATACAAAATTTATGAATAAAAAAGCTTTCTCGACGAATAACCAATATGTTAAAATATGTGTAAATCAAAAAAATTGTGAAAACTTTAACAACTATATAAAAGAACATGTAAAAAGTTTTAAAAGTAAATTGAAAAATATATTAGTGAGGAGAATTGATAAAATAAAGCGGTATGATATGATTCAATCAAAAAACATATACGAGTTAATTAAAAAGCATGTCAGTAAATTGAAATTTTTAATTGAAAATAGAAAGGGTCGAATCGGTAAAAAAAAAGTAAATGATTACGTATAAAGTTTAATATTTATAAATTTAAAAAGAGAGAAATAACAATTTTATTTTTCAGTCTAGAAATAAAATTCATGTAAATTAAAAATCTGTCTTAAAAATAATTGTTCTTTTTTATATTAAATCCATAGGGGAGAGTGGGGCAAAACCGGGTAGGCGGGTCAAACCGGGTACCCCTACTTTTCTATGTTCCCAATTTTCATTTTTAATAATGCTTACATATATC
>WNHD01004852.1:0-19573 GCA_011057455.1 Ganaspis sp. Gsp50 | reverse complement strand
ACATAATTGATGATTTTGTAAGTTATTTATTGAGCATTTTATAGAAATCTTAACAATATTCACACCGAAAGAAATGCTACTGACATTTGACACATATAACTATGGTTGATATTTTTGCCAAGAATGGCAGCACTGTATGGACAAAGCTCCCATAATGCATTGCAGCGCCAGTCTCTCTATGCCATAACCACAAATATTATTTGCCAGTTTCACAAATAAATGCACATATTTTTCTTCTAAAATCGAGGTCCTAATTTTTAACATCTTTAATTTTAACGTCTAATATGTTAAGGTTTATAATCTTAAGTCTAAGATCTGAAGATTATATTTTTTTTTATTATTCAGATGTTTGTCTCTATGTTTATCATCCAGCATACTACTTCGTGTCATCCAGTATGTTTAATTTTATTATATGTATGTTAACCTTTATAATCCATTTTTCTTAGTGTATAAAATTGCGAATATCTTCTAAAATAAAACCGACAAAGTGAGCCCTTTTCATGTAGACGTACACATATGTGACGCGTCGCGAAGAAAGGTACCTTAGCATCAAACGAAATTAGGTTATGTTTGCTAGTAGTTTTAACTTGATTAAAGCTTCGTTTTTAATTATCTACAATTTCGTTTGATGCTAAGGTACCTTTCTTCGCGAAGCGTCACATATAACTCTTAGTTACAAAATCAAAATTTATAAATACTCAAATTTATAATCTTTGTTAAATGACAAAGATAATTGTTTACGTAATTTTTCTTGTACAAAATCGCATAAAATTTTGTGTTTTGTTTTGTAAAAATACATAAAACTTTCGTGTAATAATAATAATAATAATAATAATAATAATAATAATAATAATAATAATAATAATAATAGTAATAATAATAATAGTAACAATAATAATAGTAATAATAATAATAGTAATAATAATAATCATCACCATCATCATATTTACTAATTAATAATTAAATAATAATATTATAACAAATAATTGTTATTATTAAATAAATTTCAATACATTTTACACAGAGAGTATAGTAGATTTCCTCTGATTTTAACAACTTCCACTTCATAGTACAAAAACCGCATTTAAATGTTAATTAAACTTTATTTATTAGCAAATAGTAATATATAAGAGCGCAAAACTGCGTGGGAATAATAGTAATATACAAGAGCGTGGGAAACTGAGTTTTGAAGTGAATCCAAATTTGACAAAAATATTTTTATTGTTAAAAATTAAAAATAAAACGAAAGGATTCTTTGTAAGATTTCTATTGTAAAATTTTTAGAATTTTTTTTTAAATATTATAATTATTATATTATAATTCTTATTATTTTATGAAATAAAAAATTATTATATTATAATTTTTATTAGTTTATAAAATAAAAAATCTTAATATATAAAAGTCCAAAATATAGTATTATAGAGTTCAGATTATACATTACCGTCACCCGGGGCTATTGTTCTCAGAAAAAGCTAATTTCTTATTCAACTCTTCACTAAAATTCAGATTTATAAAAGAAAAAAGAAAAATTACTATAGAATTATGTTGTGAACATCTTTCTAAAGATTTTCTCTTAGATAAGAAAAAAAAATGTAATTTCAAAGTTACAAAATTTCAAAGATTTTATTAGCCCCGTACTTGGAGCTATTCTTTCCAGCGAAATTTGTTTATTTATAAAATTAGTTTAAAAAATGTTACCCTCGTTTAAGCTGCATGCAATCTTTTCTGTAGCAAGTCCAGAGTAAAATTAAAAAAAAAAGGTTAAAAAATACTATTTTTGTAGGAATTACTCAACACTTTTGAAAGTAAAACACAGAAATGTTATTGAAGTCCAAATTAACTCGAAAAAAAACATTATTTTAAAATTACACATTGATTAACAAATATTTAGCATTTAATGACAGATATATTTTTGAGAGTATTTTGTACTTTTTCGAAACTAATAATTTACTTATTTTGAGTTTCTTAACTCAGTAGCCTATCAAGAATGTTCAAAAACGTTGCACTATACACTTATTTACACATTAGGGAAGAAATTTTCGAAAAGTAATTAATTTTAAGTAGTTTTAATATAGAGAATAATAGCCCCTGGAAATTTCGTTCGTTAGTCTTACATTTCATTTTATTTTTATTTTCAAAATACTCAATAAAAAAATTAGGTCACCGATTACACTTAATTATAAATAAATTGACTACACATAATTGAAATTCTTAAATTTTAAATTAAATACGTAATTTTGAAAGCCACTACAACAGATAAGGTGATCCAAAACGATTTTGACGGATTTGTTAAACTGACGACGAAAATTTTCCAACTTTATGAATTTTTTTCTGTTTTCTGACAAAGACATTTATAAATACTTTTATAGTCATCTATTCAGAAGATATCAAACTATATTTACACCAAGCGAGAACTTTGAATACTTCAATATAAACATTTTATTTATTAAAAAATAGCTGTGGGGACAATAGCCCCTGGGTGGGGATAATAGCCCCGGTCGATGGTAATTAATAAATAATTAAGAAATGTTTTTAAAATACCTCCTAATCTGAAATAAGTGAAAATATAATACAAAATGAAAGATATTTTTAAATCGAAAATATATTTTTATATTGAAAATATATTTTTAGATTGAAAATATATTTTTAAATTGAAAATATATTTTTAGATTGAAAATATACTTTTAGATTGAAAATATACTTTTAGATTGAAAATATACTTTTAGATTGAAAAATATATTTTTAAATTGAACATATATTTTTAAATTGAAAATCTATTTTCAATTATTTTAAATTAGGGGTTTTAAATGTTAAATGGGTTTAAAATTTTTAATGTTTTTAAAATTAAATTAAATTAAAATTAATTAAAATTAATTAAATTAAAATACTGTTTTACTCAAAAATTTTCTTTTCTCTACAAAAATTATTTTTTTATTTGATCATGAACATTCATTTGATTTAAAAAGCTTTTTACAAGGCGGAAATAATTTATTTTTATTTATTGTTTTTCTTTCTAGTAAATAAAATTATAATTGTCAGTCAGTAAACTGTCATGACCGATTTTTAAGACAACTTTTTACTTTAGTTTTAGAAAGTGCTCGTAAAATGTATTAAATTTAATATGATTATTAAAAACTGTATTTTTATTTATTTATTATGTAGAATAAATCAAAGAAAAATATTAACCAGGAATAAACTACGTTAAATAAATAATTTAAAATATTACCGGTAAAAATCAGTTCCATCTATCTTTAAATAACATTGTTAATCAAATCATTTTGTTTATATTCAAATCATTTTGTTTATTTTTCAAAGAAGCACGTAATTCAGACTTGAAACGTAACAAAAAGCCTGAAAAGAAACTGAAAAAGGAACATTGTATTAAACATTTAAAATAAAAAAAAGAAGCCTATAAACCTATAAAGCGGTCGTAAAGTAAGCGAAGTTCGAAGTTTGCCCGAGAAGGGGCGGATTTTGCTAGCCGGATGAGTTATTTTTGATAAATTCATCCGGTCAGAAGGGCGTTCTACAGACAAAATATTTTATCTAGTTGTTCACGATTTTAGTAAGACAGTATCTTCTGTCATACTAAAATCATTTCATTCTAAAAACGATTTCTTCTAGTAAATTGGCGAACTTTTAAACAGTCAATTACTCCCGATTAGTCGTAAAATGAGTAATTGTTTCTATTTTAAAATCAGTTTTCTAAATTAATTAATTTTTATCAACAAATATTTTTTATACTATTATACTGATTTTCACTTTATAGATTTTCGGGCAATAACAATTGGCGCATTTATTTATTGAAAATACCGTGTTTAGAGGTTAAGTAACTTACTTCGCATTCAGATACTGTTAAAATGAGATTGAATACATCTATTAATGATTTATTTCTCTTACCTCGGGATAAATTGTTTATTTTTCAGTTAAAAATATCTTGTGCACGAGAAACATGTATTGATAAATAATTTTCTTAACTGTAGTTTCAGTATTAAAAAAAAATAGTATTAACAAGTAACGATTTTAGCAATTATGTAAAATTGTTATTGCAATATACATAACACTAGGATATTAAGAATTTGCATAAATTGTACAATGCATTTATAACAATCATTTCACAAATATGTAGATATCCATACATACCACACTTTAGATATGAACAATAATAAAAATGTTTCTTCTTTGGATTAAGTACTAATTAATTTTGATCATTGACTATTGACTAAATGTTTATACTATATACAAATATTAAATAAAATTTAAAAGTCTGTGCACTCCCACTACTACACATGCACTATTTTTCTATTATATTTTGACATTCCATTATTATCGCCAGGGCTGTATAGTTAGTAAGTCGAATTCTTGCGTAAATTACGTAAAGAGTCTAGTAACGCAGTGACGTCAGAGTCTGGTAGTAAAGCTGCATTTACACCTTTTGTCAAACTTGTCCAAACAGTAAACTTTACATTAGAGAAAGAGAGACAGACACACACAGTCTGGGTGACGTCCCATGACTGCGTTTTATCACTAGACCATTAGTACGCAAATGACAAACATACTTGCGTCTCTTTTTATCCCATGGCCTAGTTATAAAACGCAAAAGATTTTAAATTTCTTACGTATATTACGTATATTACCTTCTGTTAAACTTGTCCAAAAAGAAAAATTACGTTGGACACTTAAGTGCATAAATGCCTTGTCCTCTAGGGGAATCTATTAACTCGAATGAGCAGCACATTTCTTATGTTTTATATAATTCATGACACAAGAAACTATCACTGTAACTTATAGTTTCTTGTGTCATGGACAACAAAAAATACAAGAAATATGCAGTTATTTCGAGTTACTAGTTTTCCTTAGAGGAGAATAGAGCTTTAGACCAAAAAACAGACTTATCAACAGAGACATGTGTCTTTCTTACTCCAATGTCAATTTTGTTGGTCGATAACCCACGAGGTGTGAGTGTACCCTAAAACTTTAAAATCTACGTAAAAGAAACGTAGAATACTGTATATTAGAGTAATATATTAACGCACATTACGTCATAAACCTCAAAAGTACGCATGACTACTGAACCCTGAAACCTAAGGCCCTTTTTTTAACTAAAAGACATGTCGCAATCCATCCTTGCTATTCATCTGATTTTCTCACATTTCCACAACTTCATGTTTATTCTGTTATCAAAAGATTTAAATGGTTCAAATTTTTACTTTGATTGATTGTAGTCTTGTCCTGCTTTTTCACATTTAATTTTTATAACTTCACATCTTGACGGATAATTTACATTGACAACTTAAAGCAATTATTTATATTTTAACACAAAATGAACACAGCAAACTTAACAAGGTCCGAGAGAGATGCTGTTATAGAACAAGTAAAACAAGAAATAATTGTTGCAAACATGCAGGAAATGCTCACGGTGATTGTCTTTACTTTCTTAAATTAAAATAAAAATACTGTTCTAAATAAAGCGTATACTTTTTTCTCTCTTTTTCAGAAAATGTCAAAAAAGTGTTTCAAAAAGTGTATAGATAAACCCGGTGCATCACTTGATGGTTCTGAACAGGTAACACGTGATTTATAAACATAACCTAAGAGTTTAAATATGCGATTTTTATCTTTCCAACATTGTTCTTTTGAATGTTAATGCCACTTATTTTGTTTCTCCAGTTTTTCTTTTTGATATTAAAAGTAGTTCTTAAAAAGAAGTAATACTAAAAGAAGTAAAAATTTAAATTAATTACAAAATTCTAGTCTTTTGAGACAAAAAATCTTTTGTTAACAAAACTTTTGTTTATCCATTTATTATCGTTTTTCGTAAATTGTTGTGATTCACTAACAGATCAAACAACTTAATTTTCATAATGAAAACAATATTCAGTAAAATCCTTTCTTGTAATAATAATAAATCTCGAAAGTATATTTCAATTCTTGTTTTACGATTTTTTTTATTTCGGAATATCATTACAGATAAATTTTCTTTCAAGTGCCATTTTTTTATTTGCATAGTTTCATCATTCGTAATTTATTGCATAATTTTTTTTTAAGTATTGCACACGTATAAACTTTAATTGTAATCATTTTATTTTTCTGATTGCAGAAATGCTTGGCAATGTGCATGGACAGATATATGGATACCGTCGCAGTTGTAGCAACATCATATAAAAATCGATTACAAAAAGAACATGATCAAATGTAAATAGAAAATTATGTTGTATAAATGTTACTATAAGATTAAATATACTTAAAAAAATAGAAAACGTGACTTAATTTTGAAACAGAAACTTCAAACTAAGTGGTTTTTTGAAACATTAAATTAAGTATATATACTGTTAAAAAAAACTATTTTGTTTGGAAATGATTAAAACGAAAGCATTAATTAAGTTAAAACTTGTCATCAAACATAACCTATATGCAAACACTTTTAGTGTCTCTTTCTTCGGAGAGAGTCACACACAATAATAAAATAATAATAGTAATAATAATAATAAATAATAATAGTAATAATAATAATAAATAATAATAGTAATAATAATAAATAATAATAGTAATAATAATAAATAATAATAGTAATAATAATAATAAATAACAAAAACAATAGTAACGTCACCCGGGGTAATTAGACAAGAAAAATTGCAATTTTCTCATATTATTTTTGGCAAAAGTGCAGGATTTTATGCAATGTTTTTAAACGACAAAGAATTGTTGCGGACATCCTTCTGAAAGTTTTTTGTAGGTTTTACTAAATACAAATTTTTTCATATGAATTATAACTGTTTAAAATTGATTATCAAATTACCCCACGGTTGGGGTAATTAGACACTAAATGTCATTTCCTGTTCATAAAAAATCGCACATTTTTAAAAAACGCTTTAAAAGCTTTAAAAACTACTTTGAAAATTCACCCCTTTATTAATGTATCGAGAAAAATGTTTTTTTCAAAAATGTCATGCGCTTTATGTGATTAAAATATTCTTTTTTCAAAAGTTTAAAGGAGATAAGGAAAATATAATTATTATAGTTTTTATCATTTTAATGCTTAAAAAAGTCCTCTATTCATAAAGAAAATGTGTTGTCTTACAATTCCGACCTACAGTGTGTATCGATAAGAATATTTATATTCTAAAATTGCCTTTTGATAACAAAATTTGTAAAAATTTAAATATTTTAGAGACGATGTAAGCTATTATAACAGTAGTGAATAAAAAGTGAAGGCAGTGAGGTATATTTTTTAATTTTGCAATTAACGTGGCTTTACTCTAAGATTGCTGACCAAATTTTATCTGTTGGTTTTAAAAGCATATAAAAATAAATACATTCGTTTTATGAAGTATTTAAAACTATTTTTAACCTTGCGAATGAAAGAAACGTTTAAAAGGCTAATATTAATATTTAATTAATAAAATATTTAATTTTGATTAATAAAATATTTAATATTAATTAATAAAATATCTAGTTTTAATTAATAAAATATTTAATTTATAATGTTAATTAATAAAATATTTAATTTATAATTTTAATTAATAAAATATTTAATTTATAATTTTAATTAATAAAATATATAATTTATAATGTTAATTAAAAAAGTATTTAATTTATAATGTTAATTAATAAAATATTTAATTTATGATATTAATTAATTAAATAACGTTAACTTTTACATATTTTTATTATAATATTGAATATATATATTTTTATTCAATCAATAAAAACGTGTAAAAGCAAACATTATTTTAAGAAAGTAAATTTGAAATTGTAATTAGCAATTCAAATTCTTAACCTCCAAGTTTCGTGTGAATTTACTTCAATTAAATAAAATCTGAATTCGCAATCTTCCCTGAAAATGTTGAAATAAGTTTCAAACTGATATGAATATCAGCTGCCAATTAAAGTCCAATGCTAATTTTGACTTAATTTGTAATAATCAGCCACTGAACTTTTAATTACTGGCATTATTTTGTCTATTACAGTCCCCGCTTTCAATATGCCCAGACAGGGGGAAAAAAAAGAACTTTCCAGGAAAGCAGTTTCCCCCACTCTTACCTCGCTCTCAGCGTCGAACGCTAAGAGCGGCGCATGCGAAACGCGGAGAAGGCAGAGAGAGGGAGAAGAATTCGAGCGCTGTAGGGGGGGGGACGGGCATATTGAGAGCGGAAACTGTACCCACGAAAAAAAATTGATATCGCGTTTAAGAAAATATAACTAAACTGGAGAGGATTTCGGTGTTAAATTTACTGATTGGGCGCAAAGATTATAATTGATAATAAAATAAACACTTAAGCAATTATGTAGGTATTAATTTTTTTTCCTTATTCCTTTTCAAGGAAAAAAATTGTTTAATTTGACAGACAGCGAAATAAAAGTACTGTCAATAATAATTTATTTTTATAAAAGCCGATTAAGTGCTACAAAAGTGTCTGAGGTAAGATATAAGAAGCTCGCTTATCAAAATTCTTTTATTCTGTTAAACTTGACTCTTTAACCCGTTATTATCAGACTATTGGCCACATAAAAAGAAATGAAAATTTCTATCGGCATCTGTATTTCCAGTTTCATCTTTCCATTATTAGTATCGTGCAAGTAAGTGCAAAGACAAACTTCAGTATTATAAGAAAGAATTTTCGATTAAAATACTTTTTGAACACTAGCAGAAAAGGAATTGTGAAAATAAACTTAAAATATACTTGCTATTTATTCTACTTTCGAGAATATTTCCGATTCATTACTAGAATTTTTAAATTTGCATCAATGGTTTTTTTTCAAGAATATTTAGGCTTATTTATAGGATATTTGCACTAGAATCGAAAATATTTACTCTTGAGTCAAGAATATTTACTCTTGAATCAAGAATATTTACTCTTGAATCAAGAATATTTACTCTTGAGTCAAGAATATTTACTCTTGAGTCAAAAATAGTTACTCTTGAGTCAAGAATATTTACTCTTGAATCAAGAATATTTACTCTTGAGTCAAGAATATTTACTCTTGAGTCAAAAATATTTACTCTTGAGTCAAGAATATTTACTCTTGAGTAAAAACTATTTACTCTCGAATCAAGAATATTTACTCTTAAATTAATAATATCTACAGTGTCAGAAAAATTTGTATTAAATTTAATATAAAAGTATGTGAAGCAAATATGCAATAATTGAATTGAAATTTGATTCTTGTGTCCTCTTTTGCAGATACCAGAGACTGTCCGTATGCACGACTGCGCATGCCTTTTGAAACATTTCTCATTGGTGGAAGCTCTTTTGGACAAATACTATATTCTTGTCCAAAAAGCTTCCACCAATGAAAAATGTTGCGAAAAGCATGCGCAGTTGTGCATACGGACAGTCTCTAGTATTTTTCTTTTTGTCAGGATTCAGATCTAACGGAAAACTCAATATGGTTGATATCAAAACGCATTTATATGAATTATTTTAGAAAAATACACTTTTCCGAAAAAAGGGTTCTCTACCGTGGAAGTATAAGAATTGAGAATTATATGAAATATTTATTTCATGGGTTTCGATGATTGCGCAAACGAGAAAACGTATTTCAGTATTGAAACTGTCAAAATTTTTGACGCGGAATATGGCGGCTACACTGGGCAGGGCAGGGAAACTTCAGTAGCGAATTAGCATTTCAAGCAATACGCAAGGAGTTTCTAGTTAGAAAACAGACGCCAGGCGTCACAGGGACGTCAATACACAACGAGTCTCTGTGACGTCAATACACAACGAGTCCCTGTGACGTCTGGCGTCTATTTGCTAGTATTTCTAACCTGAAACTCGTTATGTTTTGCTTGAAACGCTAGTTCGCTACTGAAGTTTCCCTGCCCTGCGCGTGTGTAGCCGCCATATTCCGCATTTATGACAGTTTCAATACTGGAATAAGTTTCCTCGTTCGTGGAATCATCAAAACCCGAAAAATAAATATTCCCTGTAACCTTGATTTCATATAGTTTTTTTCTGAGTAAATTATTAAATTGCAATTGAAAGAAATTAGGATAAATTACCTTTTTACTCTTCCAACTGCATAAAAAAGAATTGGACAGAATTCATATGAATTAAAAAAATTAATTTTTTTATCCCTTTCTTCTTACTGGGCTCTCAGTTTCGCTTTATAAAAGAATAATTTTTAAACTTAAATTAAAATATTTCTTTTTGACAATTTTTGTCAAAAAAAAAATTTTTTTCAATTAATTTGATTTGATTGAATCAATTGATTTTTCCCTGATTTATTTTTAAAAAACGAATCCACTGAGCGGCTCTATTGAGAGCAATGCTCTTCGAATCGATCAGCTTCGAGTGTGAATTTAAATAAGAAAATAAATTAAGCACAATAAATAAAACATAGATTTGCACAGAAATATTTTTTTTTTTATTCTTCATGTCCGACCTTATTGTGATTATAGTGATTATACTCGCTTTCTTCATTATACGACAGAAAAAGTAAACAATTACATAAAAGTTTGCGTAACTGTTTTTATTCATGAGATCTTTGTTCTATAAAAAATTACTAGTTTTATTTCACACAGAAATAAAATTTCAATAATTAAATTTTGTAAATGAATTTTTGAAGGTAATAAATAAAAATAAATAAAAATAAATAAAAAATAAATCTTCAAACATTATTTTTATTACTAAATTTTTTGAATTTTTATTTCAAGTATAAATTATTTATTCATCTGGACATTTACGAGACAACTAGATCCATTTTTACAAAAATTATAATGTTAAATAAGTATTTGTTCATTGAAGTATGATAAGAATATTATAAATAATAATTCTAAATAATAATTTTATAAAGTAAAATATGTAAATTTAAGAAACAAGATACATTTTAAAAAATGATGAAAAATGATAAAAAATGAAAAAAAGGTGTGGCAAGAGGAAGAGTGGGGCTAAACGGAGAGTTGACATTATTTCAAGCAGCAATTGTTTAATTCGCTCACTGTCTGATGTAAGTTACATGATATCGACCTACATATAGATTGTGTTGAGTGCAGCTATCAGAAAATATCTTTTAACAAAGAGTCTTTTTTGCAAATAAAGTGTTTCAGCAAAAAAACTGAAGAAAACATTATCTTGTTCTAATCTTTGTCAAATAGATTCAAATTACAAAAAACAACCACGTGAGTTTTTTTTCTCTATAAATAGCTATTGTAATTTTGTAAAATCTGTCATATTTTACAAAAATATATTAGATTTTCTAAAAATCTAACAAAAAAACTTTTCTTTATTTGTAAATTTTCATACTCCTAAATAAAAATGTTTTAAATAAATAAAAGAAATATTTTTGCTTGGCTTTTATCTTTTAATACAAAATGCAAAGGTTGCAGCTCTTTATTCTTGTCCCTATTGTTTACCGGGGTTCGCTGGAGCTCCCTCGAGGACCCCTGTTAATCATCTAATATTAATGCAATTAACATTAAAATTAAAAAATAAAATTTTTTTAAATTAAAAAATTTGTAGTTCATAATATTTTATTCACAATCTTCATTTTCTCATGAGCCAACGATATATTATTTGCCCTTAGAATTTTCAATTTCAAAAATATTTAAGTTTGTATTGTCGCTATCAAAGCAGTGTCATTGTCTTATGTTATTGTTTTTAAATCTTTAATGACGAAATGTAGCAGACTATTAAAGTGATCGGATACTAAATATTTAAAATGGAATTTCTTACAAGTATTCAATAATTTGATTTATACTTTGAAACCGTAGGATTAGTTAATTTTTTGTAAATTTTAATACTTTACCAAAAATTAAAGACTGCTGTGCTTATGATAGTGGACAATTTCACTTAAAGTTAAATGGAAATAACAATAACATAAGACAATGACACTGCTTTGATAGCGACAATACAAACTTAAATATTTTTGAAATTGAAAATTCTAAGGGCAAATAATATATCGTTGGACTCGTGAGAAAATGAAGATTATGAATAAAATATTATGAACTACAAATTTTTTAATTAAAAAAATTTTCTTTTTTAATTTTAATGTTAATTGCATTAATATTAGATGATTAACAGGGGTCCTCGAGGGAGCTCCAGCGAACCCCGGTAAACAATAGGGCCTTCTTAATTGGGCAGTAATGAGGGTTGAGCCTGAAGCCTCAGGTAAAGCGAAATTAAAATTTTAATTTATAATTAAAATTTTAAATAAAATAAAATTAAAATTTTAATTTATAATTAAAATTTAAAATAAAATAAAATTTTAATTTACAATTAAAATTTAAAATAAAATAAAATTTTAATTTACAATTAAAATTTAAAATAAAATAAAATTTTAATTTATAACTAAAACATTTTCAACAGGATGTCGTTACAAATTAAGAGAATAGTTGAAGCTACAGGATTAACAGAAGGACCTCATTGGGACGAAGACAGCCAAACTCTTTTTTACGTTGATATTTACGCAAATAAAATATGCAGATATAATCCAGCCAATTCAAAAGTCACCTGGGCGTACATTGGTAACATTTAATCGTCATATACAAACTCGGATGATAATTCAGGAATCTACCTTCATTTAAATTATTTTGTGTAACTACTTACAATTAAAATGGAAGAAATATCACTTTGCAACTTTGGGAAACATCTTAGGAAACCTTCCAGTGTGTCATCAATTATTATTACTATTATATTATATTATATTATAACATGACTTATTATTATTATTATAAAAAAAAAACTTCAGAAAGAAGTAAAATTTAAGGTAGATTCCTGAATTATCATCCGAGTTCTTGAACATGGCGTTCAATCACTCTTTAAAGACGTTGAGAAGAGTGGAAGTGGTTAACAGTGGTTGTCAAACACTTTCCCCTCTTTTCATGAAAATTTCCACTTTGATAATTTATTTTAGAAAAATAAAGACCCTTTTTCGAGAAAGCTCTCTCTATAAGAGAACCATAAGAATGAAAGATTATGGGAAATGTTTATTTTTGGGGTTTTGATGATTACACGAACGAGGAAACGTATTCCAGTATTAAAACTCATAAATTCGGAATATGGCGGTTACACGCGCGCAAGGCAAGCAAACCTCAGTAGCGAACTAGCGTTTCAAGCAAAACATAACGAATTTCAGGTTAGAAACAATAGAAAAAAGACGCCAGACGTCACAGAGACTTGTTGTGTATTGACGTCTCTGTTACGTCTGGCGTCTATTTTCTAACTAGAAACTCGTTGTGTATTGCTTGACGTCTGGCGTCTATTTTCTAACTAGAACCTTCTCGTGTATTGCTTGGCGTCTGGCGTCTATTTTCTAACTAGAACCTTCTCGTGTACTGCTTGACGTCTGGCGTCTATTTTCTAACTAGAACCTCCTTGTGTATTGCTTGACGTCTGGCGTCTATTTTCTAACTAGAAACTTCTTGTGTATTGCTTGACGTCTGGCGTCTATTTTCTAACTAGAACCTTCTCGTGTATTGCTTGACGTCTGGCGTCTATTTTCTAACTAGAACCTTCTCGTGTACTGCTTGACTTCTGGCGTCTATTTTCTATTTTCCAATTAGAAACTCGTTGTCCATTGCTTGAAACGCAAAAGCAATTTTCTGGAGATAGGGAGCGCAATATCTCATTCTTTTCAGTGTCGCTATATCAATCCGCGGATGTTACTTTTTCTTCGCGTGACGTCACAATAAAACAGACGAGTTATTTTTTCTTTCCGTGACGTCATAACGAATCGGGAAAGTTACTTTCTCTTCCCATGACATCATGACGAAGCGGGAAAGTTACTTTCTCTTCCATGACGTCATGACGAGGCGGGAAAATTAGAAAAAATAGCTTAAATTACTCATTTTCCTCACTTGTTGCACAATGCACTATATTTATGATAAAAGTTTATTTCGAATTTCAATTTATAATTGAATAATTTCAGCTAACGGTCCAGTAGGATCGGCAGTGCCTGTAGAAAACAAGCCAAACACATTTGTAGCAGGTTCAGGTGCGGATATTATTTTAGCGACATGGGATGGCGAATCTAATTGTTTAGATACTCCTATTCGAAAATTGAAAGCAGCACTCAGAATTAGCCAGGGCACTAGATTTAATGATGGAAAGGTCGATTCATCAGGACGATTTTGGACTGGTAAAGTTGACATTGAATTTTATAATTTACAAAGTGGAAATAGTAAATATTTAATTTTGAGTTGAGCTAAGTTGGGATCGATGTTAAAAACAGATGAGTGACTCCATTAAAAAATGTTTAGCATAAAAATGTTGATTTTTTAATCAAAAGTAACATTCTATAATTCTATAAAAGTACATTCTATAATTAAAAGTTAAATTTGATGAAATAATAAATACATATTAGTATTACTATTCGACTCTTATATAAGCATACATTAAAGTTTCACTCAAGCTTGTATTTTTTGGGTGGCAAAAAATAAAATAAAATAAATATTTAAATAAAAAATTAAAAATATTTTAAACGTATATGTTTATAGGAACAATGGTTGAGAGAGGTGAAGAATTATATATACCCGAAGAAGGGGAACTTTACAGTCTAGATTCAAATCAAGTTTTAACAACTAGAGTCAAACCCGTGTCGATTAGTAACGGTCTTGCATGGACTTCAAATGACGATACCATGTTTTACATAGACTCACCAACCCTTCAAGTTGCAGCATATGATTACGATCGACAAACTGGATCTATCAGTGAGTATTCATTATTGTTGCGATTCTTTTATTTTAACATATCAATTTATGCGCTAATACTTCACCTGAAGATTGAGCTGATCTGAAAAATTGGCTCACTTATCGCTGATTCATATTTAGAGAGCAGGTATTTTTAAGTATTTTTGAATATTCTGATTGATTTTTAAATATTTTGAAGTATTCTGAATTGTAATCTGAAGTATTGTAAAGTATTGGAAAGTATTTGGCAATATTCTAAAGTAGTTTGGAGTATCTTTTGATACTCTTATTTTATACTCTTGATACTCTCTTGATACTCTTTATTTTGAAGTATTCTGAAGTATTCTGAAGTATTCTAAAGTAGTTTTAAGTATTTTTGAATATTTTAACGACATTTTAAGTGTTTTCAAATATTCTGAAGTATTTTGAAGTAATAGAAAGTATTTTACAGTGTTCTATGTTAATTTTAAGTATATTTTGATATCAATAAGTATTTTTAAGTATTTTTGAATATTTTTAAATATTTTTAAATATTTTGATGGATTTTTAAATACTTTGAAGTATTCTGAATTGTAGTATGAAGTATTTTAAAGCATTAGGAAGTATTTGGCAATATTCTAAAGCAGTTTGGAGTATCTTTAGATATTTTGAAATATTTTAAAGTAGTCTGGAGTATTTTGAAGTAGTCTGAAGTATTCTAAAATAGTTTTAAGTATTTTGGAATATTTGAAAGACATTTTATGGATTTTTAAGTATTTCAAAATATTTGTTAGTAGTTTGAAGTATTTAAAATTAGTTTTAAATATTTTAAATTACTGACAAGTATTTGAAAACTTTTCAAAGTAATTTTAAGTATTTTTAAATATTTCGAAATATTTTTTTATTTTTGGGAAGTATTTGGAAATATTTGCAAATAATGTTAAGTATTTTTAATTATTTTGAAGTATTGTAAAGTGCTCAGAAGTATTCTAAATATACTCTTAAAATATTTTAAAATCTTTTTAGGTATATATCTTATTCAATACTTAAAATATTAATATTTTTAAAACCTTTAAAAGATTTTGAAGAATCTTTAAATATTTTAAAGTTTTTAAAGTAATATAAAGGATTTTGAGGTATTTTAAACAAATTTTAAACTAATTTTAAGTATATTTAAATGCTTGATAGTGTTTTTAAATATTTTGAAGTGTTTTAAAGTATTAAAAAAATGTTTTGAGGTATTTTAAAGAAATCTTAAGTACATTTAAGTATTTTTAAGTATTTTTAAGTATTTTTAAGTATCTCCAAGTATTGTACATCTTTTTAGGTGTTTGAAAATATTTTAAAATATTGGGAATTATTGAGAAATATTTTGAAGTATTTTGAACTAGTCTGAAGTATTCTAAAGTAGTTTTAAGTATTTTGGAATATTTGAAAGACATTTTAAGTACTTTTAAGTATTTTAACATATTTTCCAGTAGTTTAAAGTATTTTAAATTAGTTTTAAATATTTTGAATTTCTGACAAGTATTTGAAAATATTTCAAAGTAAGTTTAAGTATTTTTAAATATTTTGATGGATTTTTAAATACTTTCAATTATTCTGAATTGTAGTATGAAGTATTTTAAAGTATTGGGAAGTATTTAGCAATATTCTAAAGTAGTTTGGAGTATCTTTAGATATTTTGAAGTATTTCGAAGTAGTCTGAAGTATTCTAAAGTAGTTTTAAGTATTCTTGAATATTTTAACGACATTTTAAGTGTTTTCAAATATTCTGAAGTATTTTAAAGTAATAGAAAGTGTTTTAAAGTGTTCTATGTTAATTTTAAGTATACTTTAATATCAATAAGTATTTTGAAGTATTTTTAAATATTTTAATGGATTTTTAAATACTTTGAAGTATTCTGAATTGTAATATGAAGTATTTTTAAAGCATTAGGAAGTATATGAAAATATTCGAAAGTAGTTTAGAGTATCTTTAGTTATTTTGAAGTATTTTGAAGTAGTCTGAAGTATTCTAAAAAAATTTTGAGTATTTTGGAATATTTGAAAGACATTTTATGTATTCTTAAGTATTTTAAAATATTTTTTAGTAGTTTGAAGTATTTAAAATTAGTTTCAAATATTTTAAATTACTGACAAGTATTTGAAAACATTTCAAATTAATTTTAAGTATTTTTAAATATTTCGAAATATTTTTTTATTTTTGGGAAGTGTTTGAAATTATTTGAAAATAATGTTAAGTATTTTTAATTATTTTGAAGTATTGTAAAGTACTCAGAAGTATTCTAAATACTCTTAAAATATTTTTAAATCTTTTTAGGTACATATCTTATTCAATACTTAAAATATTAATATTTTTAAAACCTTTAAAAGATTTTGAAGAATCTTTAAATATTTTTAAGTTTTTAAAGTAATATAAAGGATTTTTAGGTATTTTAAACAAATTTTAAACTAATTTTAAGTATATTTAAATGCTTGATAGTGTTTTTAAATATTTTGAAGTGTTTTAAAGTAATAAAAAAACGTTTTGAGGTATTTTAAAGTATTTTTAAGTATATTTAAATATTTTAAAGTATTTTTAAGTATTTTTAAGTATCTCCAAGTATTTTTAAGTATTTTTAAGTATCTCCAAGTATTTTATATCTTTTTAGGTGTTTGAAAATATTTTAAAACATTGGGAAGTATTGAGGAATATTTTTAAGTTCTTTGAAGTATTCTGAAGTATTTTAAAGTAGTTTCAAGTAGTTTCAAGTATTTTCAAATATTTCAAATATTTTATACATAATTATTATTAATTAAATTATTATTATTATTATTATTATTATTATTAATTATTATTAATTATTTATATTTTATTATAAAAGTAATATTGTTGAAAAATTATAAAAAGAACTTTATTGAAAAATAGTCGAAAAGAGGGAAAAAATACTTAACTTTAGGTATATCAGGGAATTTATTAAAAAAAGGGGGAAAAAAGGGATTAGATGAAAAAAGGGGACGAACTGTGATCCCTGCATATGGTATCCCACATAGTCCCAAATCCAATACGGGATGATAGTAGTGGGTTTAAAATTAATTTTACATTCTAAGATTTCTATAAGGGGGGCAGCTGCCCCTCCCTGCCCCAACGTAAATACGCCCGTGTACCCAATATTTGATTTAAACAAACTTTTTTCCCAATCATATCTAATAAAAAGTGCTTCAAAAAACTGTTTTCAGAAAATAAAAGAGTTGCTTTCGATCTAAGGAAAAATGGTATTTCCGAAGGATTTCCGGATGGAATGACAATAGATACTAATGGGAATCTATGGGTGGCTTTATTTGAAGCTGGACAGGTAAGAGAATAATCAAATTTTAAAAATTGAACAAATTGATAAACAGAAATTATTTCAAAATTTAATTGAATTTGAAAAGAAAATTAACTTACTGTATATAAAAACGTATTATAAGTGGTATTATAAAGTAATATTATAATTATCACATTTCTACAGGTGATTCAGGTGGATCCAAGAACCGGAAAATTGCTAAGGTCAATTTCAATTCCTGCAAAGAGAGTGACGAGTGTGGCTTTTGGAGGGCCTTCATTGGACATACTGTACGTTACAACAGCCGGTTATGGATTTGCAAATCCTCAAGAAACAACACCTGCAAATGATACGCAGGGAGGCTCGATCTATGAAATTAAGGGTACAGGTGCCCGAGGATTTACACCTAATAGATTCAAAATTATGAAATAAATGAACATTACAACAAATTTTGAACTTGACGTTCTTGTTTGAAAAAGAAAAAAAAAACTACAAAATAAAAGTATTTTTTAATCTATTTTTGAATTAAAAACGCATTAGTCGCGGATCGACTGGATTTAATGCGAAAAATTGGCTGAATTTTAATTTTAAGCCTAAAAATGAACTGATGATGTTCAAAATTGTTTTTGAACTTTGCTCTCGAACCCTGACTCCTCCTTTGTCCTGATTTTGTAGAACAAGACAAAATCTTAAAGCTAAATAACTTTCATATAAAAAAGTTTTGTTCTATTATTAATTCGTACTCTGAATGAATGAATGAAAAAATTACTATTCATATACACTGTAAAAAAGAAGTCTTACTTTCAGACCATTTTAGACTGAACCCGTTTACATCAGATCCAATTTTAACTAAATTGCAGCATCAAGAGTTTGATTTTAAGAAATAAAACTGACTTAATCTTGTTTTAAGACATGAAATTTGCTGACTTTCAGTCCTTTTGGTTTTAAGATGTAAACAGTTTAAGACTTTGTTTTTGCTACTATTATTAATTCATATAATTAAATTTTAAGCTGATATTCATATTTGTATTTATTACTGATAAAACTTTGAACATTTTCTTTGGTACCCTAAATCCAATACAAAAAATGTATGTTTCTTATAATATTTAAATCGTTCAACAAAATAAGCACAAAAAGGTCGATCTCTGTTCTATAAAAAATTATTAGAAATTTTGACAATTATTTGAAACATAAATTTTCATGAATGAAATTTAGTAAAGAAATGTTTAAATGTTAATAAGTAAATGTTATGAAATAAATTTTCGAAAATTATGTTGATTACTTTTTTCCAGTTTCTATTTTAAGTATAATTTATTTATATATTTGAACATTTAAGGGCCAACAAGTAACAAATGTTTTAAAAATCAATTCGCTCAGTAAAAAAATTGCCCCTGATATATAACATTTTAAATAGTTATTTGTTCATTGAAATGTGATAAGAATATTATAAATAACCATCGAAAATAACCATCGTTACGTAATTTAAGTATGGCCCCAAAGTAATTTAAAGTATTTTTAAATATTTTGAAGTATTTGGAAGAAATCTGAAGTATTTTACACACGGAGAAAAATCACAAGAAAAGTTTACCTAAAATAGTTAAGTAAAATCTACCTAACCTCACTTAAGTAATTTTTACCTAAGTTCTCAAGTAAAATA
>WNHD01004851.1:0-11717 GCA_011057455.1 Ganaspis sp. Gsp50 | reverse complement strand
TGATACTATTTGCAGTAAAGAGATACATTGGTAGTTATGGTCTAAAAACATTTGTTGTAGTTGCATTGAGAAGTAGCCCAATTAGCACGCAAGCTTTCCGTGCAAGCTTTGCAAGCTTTCAGTGTAAGCTTGCAGCAAGCTTGCTGCAAGTAGCAAAATTTCCGCACTCACAAGCTTTCAATGTAAGTTTTCTGAAAGCTTTCTGCAAGTTTGCGTGGTAAGCTGTCTGCAAGCTCACATGGTAAGCTTTCCGTAAGCTTTCCGCAAGCTTTTTTGAAGCTTGCATAGTAAACTTTATGTAAGCCTTCTACAAGCTTCGCAGGTAATAATTGTGTAAAATAATTTGTTTAATTTTTAAAATACCCAGTGCGAAATTTTATTATATAACGCACGCTGTATGTGCAGGATTTGTTCAAGACCCCAAATATTTTCTCAAGCTTTCTGAAATAATTATATACATTCCGGAATTGTAAATAATGTGAATCGTTAAATTATATAGAATTTTGAATAAAATGAATTATAAGTGTTATTAAATAAAAGCATTTATTAGAAAAATTGTTTTATTAAAATTTCACATTTTATGGAATCATTAACTTTATATTTTTATCACTCTTTCGCCCTGAACCTGAAAAGAGAAAGAACAAAAATTAGTGTTGTTTATAATTTAAATTAGGTGATTATATTGCTTTTCGCGTTTTTTTTCGTTTAAAAAGGGAAATTTTGTTTTAGAAACATTTTTTTTGTTTCTTAAATAGACTTTGAAGCAAATTGTATTTATAAATTGTAACCTTCAAGTTCATGAGAAAATTTAAATTTATTACGTTGACATTAGCTTTAAATAGTACTATTCAGTTTTGACATGCAGTTTTTTTTGTTTTTAGATTGTGTCCAACGCGGATTAAAAAAAAATCCCTGATTTTTCTATTGATCTTAAAAAGAAACATTATAATATAGTTTATTTATGGTGTATATAAGAGAAAACAAAATAATTTACTCCAAGCTTCTGAAATTAAAATAATGCACATCCTGATATTAATGAAATAAAAATATTTTTTACTCACACGTACATAGGCAAGTTTAAAGTTCGGCTATCCTAAGATGATGTCAAGTCACATAATTGGACAATCATTCCATTTTAAGGTTTTTTTTAAACATTAATGAAGTAAAGCAAGCGTTATGATTCCTCTGCTGCTAGGAATTATCCACGATTTACAAAAGATTTCTTTTGATGAAATTGCGAGTTCTTCATTGGTAAATTCTCCGATGTTAATGCTTATTAATCTTGAATCAGGATTCTGATAGAGACTGTGGATTGTTTTGAGTTTGTGTATAATTAATGTTACATCTTTATTCGGACAACTTAAGATTTTTTTTACAAGAGCAAAAGTTCCGTTTGTTAAGAGAACACAACTATCTTTCTGTACAGTGCTATTTAGAGTGAAATCTTCGTGTTTTAAAATGTCATAATGATCATATATGTTACTTTCGTTTTCTATTAGACCATTGTTGTGCTTATCTTGTAGAGTGTATTCTTCTATTATTGAAGTTTTTTTTCCAACGATTCGCGTTCAGAATACCTACGTGCTATTTGCTGTAGAGGTTTGTCACCCTTTCTTACCATTCTTTTAATGGTGGACATATAATTCTCAAATTTAAACGCACTAAAGTTGTCCAGTGCTCCATATTTTCTCACATCGTCACATAAATGTAGCAAGTTGTGCACGTTATGTGAAACATATTGTTTTCCATAGATATCTTGAAAACCTTGAACAAACTTCTTTAATAATTCCTCACAATACTCAATGGTTCCCCTGTTTTGGATTCGCTTTCCATTAACTAGAATTGATATTGCTGTGTGTAATAATATAAAGTTATCATACATTGCCGAAGTCAGACTTCCTTTTAAAGCAACTGGTCCTGTGTATAAAAGAAATGTTCGGAATTCAGTTGCTTTCCACTGTGAATATTCAATTAATGGTCGTGGTTTTCTTCCAAATTCCAAAGGTATATTTTTTTTAAAATCAGCAATTTTTTAGAAATTTTATTTACCTCCGTACCACTTAACCTCACCGACAAAGGACCAGCTATCCATAAATTTATTAATTTTTTCATAACTCCCAGCAATACTAAATGCATGTAGTCTAAGGGGACCGATGATACGCAACCAAATTTAGGAATAGTTTCATAGACTGTGTCAAAATCGTCATAATCATTATTAATGAATCCTTCGTTTGTTTTAAGTATAAAAGGTCCAATGCCAGGAAAACAAATTCTTCCTTTTCGTTTCTGACTACGTCCTTTTACTTTTTTTTTTAAATATTCTCCTTCTATTTTACATTTGGAGCAACTGCTGTAGCCGGTATGTCCTTTTAAATGCAAAACAAAAGATTTTGCTGGAGCATCACATACCAGTGCTTCACATGATATTGTAATGTTTTTGTCTTGCAATCCGTTTTTTGTTAAATCTATTAATTCTTCGACGAATTCAGCCAAGAATTCATTAGCATCATCAGGCTTTTTATTACCATAGAAAGCTCCAACTGGATAAACACCTTTAGCATTCTTTTCGGAACATAATATCAGCCACAAACCACCCCTTGTAGAGTTATAGACTGGCAACCCATCAATGTTAAAGAATAATTTTATTTCTTCTAATTGCTTTCCCTTTTTCTCATATTCACGAAGAATGCTTCTTACTGCTCTTTCAAGTCCAAAATGGTGATACTCTCCGCCTTCGATATTGCGTATTTTAACATATCTCAAGGTTCCCATTAATGTTCGTGCATCAGCAGGTACTGAGAAAGGAAGAACTGTTTTTAACAAAAGAAGTAGTGCAGTTAATGCCATAAGAGTGATATGAAAATTTAGTGCCCATTGCTGAAGTTTCTTTTTAAAGGTCGTTCCTGAATCTTCTTTTGATTTTGTAGAGGTTTCCATGTAGTCAGTTTCTTCTGAAACATCTTCATCTTCGTTTGAAGAGACGTCATCTAAATAGTTTTCTTCAGTACAAGACTCTTCGTCAAAAGATAAGGAGCCGTCACTGCTCACATCAGAGAATAATGTCTCATCATTCACTAAATCACGACTACTTGTATAGCAGGTTGGCTGTTCTGCAATCATGTCCTGGTTGGCTTCAGAAGAGATTGAAAATGATTGTCTGAAAAGAAGTTAAAAGAAAAATTATGAAATAAAAAATTGTAGAAAGTGTGGGGTTGAAGTTTCAACGTTTTATAGATTTTAAATATCATAACATGATATTTAAAACCTATATTATTCACTATATTATAGTGAATTGTTTGAAAAAAAATGTCACAATTTTTTTTCAAAATTAACGCTTATTTCCTTATTTTGACCTATTTGAGTATTTTTAATTTCTTTCTTTTGTTTTTATTAAAAAAGTTGGGACTTTTTTTCAATAAGATGTGTAAATTTCAAAGTGAGATAGCTGTAGGTTTAAAAGAAAATGAACAAAGTAGAGGACGCTCCCACGTTAATGTATTTCACAGGTGGATCGCGACCTGGGCTGGGATTCTGATGAGTGACTGACATTAAAAAATGTAATTCTTTATTTATTGACACAAAATAAAATGTATCTTATAAAATTAACTGTAAAGAAATCTTAAAAACTATCTGTGTTAACACTTTTCTTGTTATGGTGAGTAGAAGCTTATAAAATGAAAATAAAATTTGAACATTGTGACCATAACCCGACTTTTTAGCGAATTGTCAAAACAAGTGCAAAAGAATTCAAATAAACGCCAAAAAGTATGATGGTCAAGTGCGCAACGTTTATAACAAAAACGATAAAAAAAAGATAACTTTTTTTTCTTCATTTTTTTGTTGGAAAAGACTGAAAATACATACTCAATACTTCTAAACTCAAAAACAACCCTAAAAAATTTTTTTTTTATCGTTTTTGTTATAAACGTTGCGCACTTGACCATCATAAAAAGTCGGGTTATGGTCACTTTTTTCAAATTTCATTTTCATTTTATAAGCTCCTACTCATCATATCAAGAAAAGTGTCAACATAGTTTTTAAATTTTCTTTACAATTAATTTTATAAGATACATTTAATTTTGTGTCAATAAATAAAGAATTACACTTTTTAATGTCAGTCACTCATCAGAATCCCGACCCTGGTGTCCTTCACTCGGGTGCGCTCCCTACTTTGTTTTTCATTTCCTTCATTTTCTTTTCAACTTACGGCATTAATCACACTCTGAAAAGCATGATAAATGCTTTACATTCACTGTATAAAAATTAAAAACTGTACAGTTTTGACTAAGTTATACGGAATTGAAAATTCCAGTACTATTTACTTAAGTTTCAAGCATTATAAAATTACTTGGGACACTACAAAGAATATTTTTGTTTTAAATTACCTTAAACCATCACATTTAGCTACAGGTTGTTCTTCATTCATTAACTGATCATTATTTGCTTTATCATTTTCACTGGAGATTTGTGGATTCCTTATAATGTTGTTGTCATCATCAGGAGCATTTACTTGCACTTGTCTATAATACGAATTTCATAATTACAGGGTAATTAATAAAAGATATCAAACAAATTATTGTGCGCCAGTATTCCTACACAAATTAAATCACGCAATTTTCTTATAAGCAAACAATTTGTTAATATTTATTTTTTAGACATTCAAAATTTTAAATAAATATTAAAAAAAATAACGATTATTGATAATATCTATATAAAATATTTATGAGAAATGACATTTAAAAATAAAGAAGAAAATTTAAAATGGAGAAAATGCGTCACGTGAAAAAAGTTTCAAAAATGTAATTTAGTAACTGCATTTGAAATATAATATATTATTTATTATAAAAAATAAGGAGACACTTTTTTTATTTTTCGAAAAAATGATGTGCAGAGTTACGATGATTTAAAAAGTTTATTGTAAAATCCGATTTTGAGTACTTGAACTTTTTTTAAACGCTATATTGTCTTCAAAACACAATATATTTTAATTTTTTCTTTTGATTCTAGTAGTATTGTAAATGTTTTTTCCGTTTTTTTTTCATTTTAAAAATGAACAAAATGGCGTTTATTTTCTAAAGAAATCATGAATTTAATTATCTAAAAAAAAAACATTTTTTTGACGTTTTTTTTGTGAATAGGTGGTACTAAAACAAATGTTTACCAATGGGTTTAATGTCCGTTAAAAACACAGCCAGTTCTGAAAATACCAAAGTTTGGTATTTCTTGTCTAAGTCTTTACGAAACTTTAATTCTTATCATTTATAACTATTTTATACATAATACCCAGCTAGCACTGATCCTTTCGTAAAGCTTGCCTAAATCTTGCTATTAAATTTGGCGAACATTGTACTACAAGCTTTAGGAGAGGTTTAGTGCTATGTGGGTAGTTGCATACTATTTATTTACTTAGTAATAACAAATCGATTTTATTTATTAATATTTTAGAGGGTATTTTGATAGTGGATAATTTTATATTATTTTTCAAAAGAAAAAGTAAAAAATATTGCTTCTTGAAAGAAATGTAGTGTTTTCAAAAAAATTCAGTCACTCAAAATCTGATTTTACATAAATTTTTTTGAATTCTCGTAATTCAAAAAATTTTTTTTTTCAGAAAATAAAAAAATACGTGTCTTTCTATCATAATAATCAGCATATTTCACAGGCGATTACATCTACAACTTGAAGTTGGTTGACCGACAAGAGTTGAAATGGAACCAGCCTAATGGAAATTTGTATTTTAATATAACAAAAATTGTAATACATACAAAAGCAAAAAATGTAATGAACTTTTTTTAAGAAATACGTGTGATTTAATCTGATATATTTTAGCTTTTTTAATTGCCAAATGGAACACAGTTTTTCAGCGCATAATTTAAAGTTTCCAAGCAATTAATGTTTTTATTTTCAGATAAATTGTTATTGTAAGAAACATAAATTGTAAAAATGGAGAAAAAGTATTATTGATTAATTACACTTTTGAAAAAGTAACAGTAGTTTTTAAAATAATGAATATCAAAATTTGTACAAATATAATCTTACTTTAATTTTAAAAACCTTAGAAATCGCTAAGTTAACTAAAATAGTGCAACATTCACTTATAGGACATACGTGGAGTTGTATACATCTGCATAAAAAAGCCCACTTCTTTTTTTTGGAATTAATAACTGGTCGAAAAGGTTTTTTCTTTTAATTGGCCAGTTGAATGGCTAAATGGACACTTCAAATTTTTAGAGTTCCAAAAAATTTAAGAAGAACCACAGTGGTACGCGTTCTTTTTTTATTAAGAACATAATTATAGTACGAAAAACAAAAAATAATTATAGCAAGTTACTTTCTAATTTTGTTCTTTTTTTATTTTTGAAGTTATTAATTATACAATGCATTGGAAAATATACAATGAAAATTGTGCAAGGTGAAGCACTTACCTTTGAACACGTTTTCTTTGCATATTAATGTCCGCATTCAACAATTCCTGTAAATTACTTTCAGTTTTCTTTTGTATTATTCGCCCTAAATGTCGAGTGGAATACCCACCAGCTTCAGGGGTTTCCTTATCCATATTTCAAACTAATAATTTTAAAAAACTAAATTATTGATAAGAACGTAGAATAAAAGTAATCAATAACTGTAATCAATTGTAATGGCACCAAACACCAAAACCAACATAACCATACCACACTTGGAACGAACCGGAAAGTATAAACAGAAACGGAACGGAAAAGGGATGGTTCGTTGAGAAAAACCCATGCAACAAATTCAACTAATTTTAAGAAAATCCAGTTTGTATTGTAAACCACAAACTTTGTTTACTTACATAACGTTTTACACCAAAATATAAATGATATGATATATAAATATCATTAAAATGTATAAAACAAATGTCATTATACTATAATAAGAAATTCAAAATATTTTTTTAAAATCGCCTATAGCCAATGATTCACTGCAATTAACGCGCCTTTTATATTAAATGTATAAAGACTCTTTGAAATGATAAAATTTCATTTATATATTTGTAGGTTGTAATTATAAAGAATATTAGACTTCTCTATTTTCAAGAAAATGTGTGTAAATGTGTTGAAGACAACAGATTTCTGACAACAATTTAAAAAAAACATATGCGCAAATGTTATTTGCGCATCTTTCTTCCATTTCCTGGTACAGTCACATTTCCGACAACGTTGTATCATGTTGTATCATGTGGAAACAGAATTATTGGCAATGATCGACAACGATCTAACACATTTTATGTAAATTTATGGTGTGTAATGTATATATTTTAGTACAATATTTCAGTGCTGCGATATAGTTGTAAACAGTCATCGAAGAATCGTAAAGGTAAAAAAAAAATTGATTAATCTCGTACTTAAGATATTTTGTCTCTGTTTATAACCTCAAAAAAAAGCATGGTTCATGATTTTCATTATTCTTTTATCTATTTTGTTCCTTGATTGTTTTTTAAAGATTGAATTTTTCTTTTTCTATTTGTTTAATTGAATTTTTTCTGAAATATTAATTTATTACGTATTTTGTTGTAATTAGGTTTTGATTTACTTTATCATTAGTTTCAATTTTTTTTATTTAATCTCTTATCTGTAATTTTCAATTCATTTAATGAAGATAAATATTTTAACTACAATATTTTAATATAACAAAAGTTTTTAATAAGAACAAGTCATAATAAGAGAAAATAATTACTAAAATCTAAAATAATGTTATTTTAAAAAGTTAATGTCTTGGTTTTCGATTTTGAAATAATTGACATTTATAAAAATAATTTTTAATTTTAAATAGTTATTTTGAAGAATAAAATAATTATTGAAATTTATTATTGCATAATTTGATTAGGAATTCAATTTTTCATGAAACCACCAAATGCAAAGTCCAAAAAGTATTGTTAATTAATTTGTTTTCAGTAAATAGGAAATTGGAAAATGAATTGGAACCCTACGCTATTGTGACTTTTGAGGATGGTCTTTCTATAATTAAAACGGAATGGGCGATTTTCAATAAGGATTATGAGATGACAGCAGCATACTTCCCTTTTAACATGAAAAAAAGTGAAATAAATAATATATTAAAAAGTGACTCTACTGTCACGTATGAAGCTTGGACCAATGAACAGGGGAAACCATTTGAAGTGTATCAGTTAAATGATTATGCAAGTATGTTTATTTTATTTTAAATTTCATTGTTGAACTTATGCCTATTTATTACTATAATGAAATTGTTTACAAATGGTAATATTCATTTTTTTCATAGCAACATTTGAGATTGACAACAAAAAACTTGATTTACACATTCAACTATCAGAGGTATCAATGGATAGCGAAAAAAATTCTGAAAGTTTGAAAAAGTCTAGGCATAAAAGATGCCTGACGTCAAAAATGTCAGAATCAGTTAACAAAAAAAGACCTTTTGGTAAGTTTACTTAGTCTGTATAAATTTGTGTGTAATCCATGTTTTAACGAAATAATTTTTTTATTTATTTTATCGTATTTACGAGTTACTTCATACTTTCGTACAATGATTAGAAGTACATTTTATTAAATAATTCATGTTCTTAATATTTTTGTCTAAATTATATTTAAATTAGAAATAAGTTACCTTTAGCTAAATAAAAAAAAAAAATTTTTTGTTACTGTTCAAAATTATTCATTCTCTATTAAGAGTTTTATGTTCTTTGTCTTAGATAACATTGAAAATACCTTGAGAAGGGTTGATAAACCAGTTGTAACTGCTATTACCAAAATTCTACCTCCCAGAGCAAATAAAGGTATTCATTTTTTTATTTTATTTAATTTTTTTTTCTATTGTGTACATATCGTTACAGTTTCTTGGTAGAAAGTTGTACCCAATATTCTATACGTTTCTTTTACATAAAATACAAAATTTAAAACAATATGTAACAATTTGATCACTTGAGTCCTGTCCCAATCATCAAAAACTATTATAGTGGTAAAAAGCTCTGCCTGTTAATTTGTTTTACATAATCCTTACTTCATTCACTCTCATTATTTTGATACTAATAAGCTCATTTACAATTTAATGATTGCAGAAGGTACTTATGAAGTTGCTGATGCCCTATTTATGAGTACAAACAATACAAATACTCAGCATGAATCATCACTACGTAAGTATAGTTGCATTATTATTCCAGTACTCTTTGGTCCTAAAAACGTTCCTTCCGCAGTAGAAATTTAATTATTATCTAAATTAGGTTAAATTAGATAAAAAATTATTTTTTACTCAAAATGTCTTTCAAAATTTAATTGTTCATAATAAGGGACAATGACAGTAGAGATTTTTACTTTTGAAAGTAGTCTCATTAATATAAATAATAAATAGTATAAATTTTCATTGTACACCAAAAAACGACCGAAATATGATAAACTTGCGTGTTATTTCGCTTATACTGTTTCCACTGTCTCATGTGATATCTCCCTATTTAGCTACTGCTTCACCTGAAATATCGGCTTCACCTGAAATATTGGCTTCACCTGAAATATCGGCTTCACCTGAAATATCGGCTTCACCTGAAATATCGTCTTCACCTGAAATATCGTCTTCACCTGAAATATCGGCTTCAACATCAATGGGACGCACAATCACCAAAGAACCTGGAACTTCTCTCGAAGCAAATATTGAAAAAACCAAGAGTAATAAATCACAGAACTTGGAACAAATAGGTAATTGTAATTTTGTATAGATTAAATTTGTTAGTACCAAAGACAAGAAACGTACTTGTAGAATTTTTCTATTATTAGTTTTGTAACTTATTTTATACTAGTAATATTGTTATTTCTCTGTTTGTGTCACTCGACTTCTTTCTTTAAAAGCAAATTTAAAATATAATGTTAAAAGTAGTTGTAATATTCTTCTGCAATTAACCGATATGTTATTCGTACATTTGGTAATAGTGACAGCATCAACTAGAGCTGTGTTATTGAAACTAAATGAAATCGGAATGAAAGTATCTAATCCTCAAAAGGAGGGTAGCTGCAAGAATCCGTTAAGCAAGGATGCAGAATTAAAGATATTCCCAATAAAAACAAAGGAGGACGTAGATCAAGTGGAGCAGAAACTGAGATCTAAACGGTTTTTCATGAAGGTGGTAAGTTGTGCGCTTGAAATTCAAGAAAAGAAAACTTATTAAAAAAAATTGTATGCCCTTTCAGATCCAGGAAAATATTTTGAATAAAAGTATTTTTTTAAATAACAGTTTTTAAAAAAAAATACAAGATATATTAAAACTTAAAATTTACAAGTACTTTTTTTTCATCAAATCAATCTTTAAATTTAAATTCTCTAAATTTAATTAGAGGACAAAATCTTCCTTCAATGAATTCTAAGATTTTCAAAAATCGTAGGCTTTTAAAATTTAATGTGGCGACCTCAAAACCGACGTTTTAAAAACAAAAGCTTTTTGAATTTTTGCTGCTTTAAAGTGAAATTCATATTTCGGGAAAAGTCGGGTAGTATTGGACATCGGGTAGCGTTGTTCTGGCATGAAATAAATTCATCTTTGATGAATGATAATGATCTGTAAGTTTAAAATTATATTTCATGTATATTTTGAACTATAAAGAACGTGCAATTAGTTCTATAAAGTATATCGTTTCATTTCATTCTATGAATGTACAATGCTACTCGTTGTCCAATGCTACCCAACTTTTCTCTAAGTGGTTTTTGGATTTGTTTATTTTAAATTTGGTCCCTAAAAATATAATTCGGAAAATCATAATTTTCAATGTCAGACCAGAAAATAAACATTTTTTGAATATTAGCTTTTTTAAATTAAAACTCAGTTTTAGAAAGAATATAACTTTTTTACATCAATAGCGATTAAAAATCCGAAAGTAGGACGAATTTTATCAAAAATTTAATTTTAATAAGTTTGCTTAAAGTTATTTTCAAATCACCATTTTTTAAACGAAGATTAAAATAATAAATTATTTGATTTGGTAGGTTGATAAAGTGACCCAAAACGGCAGAAGGGGGAAAACAAGCCTCACAGTCATTAGCGTCATGAATCAGCTGTTGACTTTTGAAATAGGAAAACAATTTTCAATGTTAGGAAGGTCAAATAAAAAAAACCATTCACAACATTGCGCCTGTATGCATTAATAATTCGTAGGTAATGTTCGATAAATTTTAATTCTCGTGTCTTATTTAATCAAAACATTTTACTTTTCTACAATAAATCTTCTTTTTAAGAGATATAATGAATACAATGGAGCCTAATACAAAGAATGATATTATTTACAACTGCGTGAAAAAATGGCTGGAGCAAAGTTCCAACAGACAAAAGCGTTTAGTGTAAGTATAAGAATCAACTAATCTTGCGTTAATTATGTTTCATAACTTGATATTATTTGCAATTTTTATTTTAGGACTAAGCAGGGCACAACACTCTAACAAGAACCAGCAAATATTATAAATTTGGAATTTACCAATTCTGGATCGGAATCTGAGGATACAAGCAACGAATAATAAAAGGACCCTTGAAACGGCAATATTTTACAGTTATTTTGTTATCTTAAAGGCATCTTAGGATAGCCGAGTTTTAAACTTGGCTATGTACGTGTAAGTAAAAAATATTTTTATTTCATTAATTCCAGGATGTGCATTATTTTAATTTCAGAAGCTTGGAGTAAATTATTTTGTTTTCTCTTATATACACCATAAATAAACTATATTATAATGTTTCTTTTTAA
>WNHD01004850.1:0-10787 GCA_011057455.1 Ganaspis sp. Gsp50 | reverse complement strand
TCATAAAAATTAATTTTGTAGGTACTACAGTTTCATTAAAAAAAATATCAAAGTCGCATGTTGCCTTAAATCCTCGACAATTGGTGCACTTACCCTATATGACAGTTACTGTACACAAAATTTTGGTACATGGTGCAAAAATCATACAATCATTTCATCTGCCAGTAGGTTAACTTACTGAAGAAGCTCAGGAGGCGAGCAATAAACATTTCAAAAGAATTAGGGAACATCACACACGCAAAATCAGTAGAACAGCAACTTATGCGGATATAATACACCATCTATTAAAAATGTCAGATCCAAAAATTAATGCACTACGTACACAATGGAAACATTTTCCATGCCAAGGAGATTGTGAAGCGCAAAATCTACTCATTGCAGAAGCTGATTGAAGTGAGAGACTAGGGGAACTAATTCAAAAAACTCCCCGAATGTGAGAGGCTAGGAGGACTCACTCAGAAACCTCCCTGAATGTGAGAGTCTAGGGGGACTCACTCAAAAATTTCCCCAAATAAATATAGAATTTTACAATAAAAAACAAGAGATTTTCAAACTCTTTTACATCATATCAATAACCGAGTGATAGAATCTTCAAATATATAAAACTTAGAATATTACAAAACAAGCAAATAATCATAAAAGTAGACAGATAGCAATAAAAAAATTACTCCATTCAGTAACGGTATGAATAAAATGAATTTGCTTAAAACATGCATAACGCAAAGTGGGTCAATTTGTTTTAAAAAAATCCTTTATAACAATAGAAAAAAAGCACAATCTTAATAAAAATGACGCCAACTATTTTTTTTAAACAAAAAATATGCTACAGCTTTGAAGAAATTAATTTTTTTGTTAATAAATATAGAAAAAAATTGAAACTGTTTATAACAAATATTTGTAACATTCCTGAAAAAAATTTGAATAACATCTTACAATATTTTCCCTGAAGTAAGTTCTCTAATATCAAAAGCAGAGAGCAAAAAAGAATTGAGTTTTTCTATCTTGCCATCAATGTTTGGGTCTTTATATAAGCTCTCCTAATCTCTTACGGACAAATTGTGTAAAAAGTAGGTAAGCCTAGTTGGAGAGGTAGGGTTTATAATACCGCCAATTTTTTATTTAATGTCAATAAGATCATGTGAGGATAGTAAAGGGACTGAACGTTGAGAAAAATGAGTGACTTTATCTAAATCGTCGACAATAAATAAGTCAATTCTGGAACTACTGGTACTGGTATGATGTGTGGAAGCGTGTAGAACAATTGAAAGTCCAATGGAGTAAAACATGGGATTAGGATAGTTAGAAACTACTTCCTGAAATTAGGAAATGAACATTTTTCATTTATGAAAATTTAGATTCGTACTAAAGTCACTAGTAATAATTATGTTAGTATAACTAGCCGACAGAGAAGAAATTAAGTTCTCAAAATCATTTTAATAAAATTCTTGATCTTAGAAAGAGGTATAAAATTACAAAACTTTTAAATCCATTATTTTATTTTAACATATATATTTTCTAGTTTCTAAAAATTATGAAAAAATTATTCTTTGAGAAAGCAGAGTGTTTATGAAATGAACACAAATCACAACTTAAAAGAGGTTTTATAATTCTATTTCGTATATTGTGATTTCTCACAATTCAGGTCAACATATAATAATAATAGATAGTTTATTTCAGCCTTTTGGCCCAAAAACGCACTTAGTTTACAAAAAGATTCCCCTAACCACACATTGTTCCATTCGTTTATATTCTTACAGTCTAAAATAATTTAGGTTAACGTATAATAGAAATATACAATTATGTTCTAAATCAGTTGCAAAAGCATATTATTTTACCTATTTTAAGGTCAGATTTAATATAATTGTACCCAAGAAATACTGTTTCTTGACTTAAAATAACAAAATTTAGAGTGCTACAGGCACCCTTTTCATAAAAATGTGTATTTTAAAATATTTCAATTATTATTTTCTTTTTCTCTATACAGTCAATTTTGAATCTGTCATTGGGAAGCATTAGTGACATTACTATAAATATGTAAAACCATAACATTGAGATTTTAATCAATATTTAAAATATTATTTTTAAAGAAGCTAAGTCCCACGCTACCCCAATCTTCTTTGAGTCATTCTTTGTTTCTTCTTTCATACATTTTTCTAATAATGGATTTAAATTTGAATTTTCAGAAACACTTAGGAAATATCCTCCTGTTACTACACTTATGCGAAAATCAACAAATAAGTATACGTTTTCAAATACTAATGTAACAATACCAAAAGATATGGTAATTTTTCTACCGATATATGGAATTCAGAAAGATCCTAAATACTATCCAGATCCAGAAAAATTTGATCCTGAAAGGTTTAATGAAGAAAATATTAAGGCAAGGCATCCTATGCATTTTCTACCATTTGGAGATGGACCCAGAAACTGTATTGGTACATATTTCTTTTCAAATGTTAATAAATAAAAGATAGATGAATAGGCAATTATATCTAAATTAATTAAATAATAAGTTTTTAAAAACGTTTTTAATTTTTTAAAAAATAATTTGATCAAACTCGTAAAATGTAAGCGAAAAAATGGTATGCTTTTCTGAGTTTTTTGTTTAGAACTCTCAGTGAAAACTTTATAAGGTTTTTAAAAAACTTTGTCTTTAAGATTGAGATTCTTTGAATCAGAAAATGTAAACAAGTTAAACTTAAATTTTTGTCCGTATAATGCAAAGTAGATTAGTACAGCTAAGGTTGATAACAGTAACACAAAATATTGACCACTCCGAGTCAAAAAACCAGTCATGAAAAGAAGAGACTCTTTAACTATTTTCTTCATTGAAGTAACGACCGAGTGCTAGATTCTTAATTTTATATTATATTATAGTATTTAAATATTGAACATTTGAAATATTTAGCTGTCTATTGGTTTTTATTAATTATGGTGATAATAGTATTTATTTCTAAAAAATTTCAAATCCCTATGTTTTAAACACCTTCTAAAGTTGAAAAGCTTCCTATAAAAAGGTGTTTCAACAAAGTTTCTTAAAAAACAATTTATAATTTTAAAGTTATAATATTTTTTATTATAAATAAAATGTGCATACCTATAGGAAATTATCATTAAAAAATTAAATTATCGGCAGAAATTTAAATTGAAATAATGTAGAAAGGTACAGTCTTAAATAATATTAATATTTCTTTTTTTAAGGAGCAAGATTTGCAGTATTTCAAACAAAAGTTGGCCTGATCAAAATCTTGAACAATTTCAAAGTCGATGTTTGTGAAGAAACCGTTTATCCATATGTAACAAATAAACGATCATTTCTACTCGCACCAGAACAAGGAATATACTTGAAAATATCTAAGATCCTCCCACAATAAATATTTTTATAGAGTTCAGAAGTAGATTTTTTTATGTAAACAAATAAATATAAAAATATATAAATATATATAAATTGTTATATAAATATAAAAATATATAAATGTATATAAATTGTTATATAAATATATAAATTGTTTTGAAAAGAATGTTCGTGTTTAAGTTAGAATATTTTGTCTATAATAGAATAATCATTATTACGAATCAATTTGTTTTTTATAATAAAAAGCTTTTCCTATACATGGGAACTATCTGTAAAGAATCACATTTCTAAAAGTTAAATAAAAAATTTTTATTTTTATTGTTAAAAAACATTCTTGGTAAAATATGAACTTTATAAGGTCAATCGATTCGTCTTGATGCAAGAAATCAAAATTTTTTATTTTTAAATGGAAATTTTTATTTGAAAAAAACCGTATGTTTTAAGAAATAAAGTTGTTGAAAAATTTTTGAATCAGTATTTCTAAAAATCCCTGATGTGTTTCTAAGTTTTTATAAGTGCAATATCTACCGAATTTCATTGATATCGATCAAAGAATTCTCTAGGTAATTAGTTCACGAAAAAGCGTGACATACACACATTCACACGTACACATATTAGTTGTATTGTATAATTCTGAGTTTCCAATAAGAATAATATATTTTTGATATTGAACTAGCTTCATATTAAATTGAATTTTGGGTTAGAATTTTATAACTTTGACAATTGAATAAAGAGTTTATCAGCGGGAGGTGTCCAATTGTTAATTTTGTGATTTTATATGAAATAGATTACATGAAAAAGATCATTTTCAGTTTTGGCGACAAAAAGAGTTGTTATAATGTAATAAATTAATATTTTCAAAACGTCTCTAAAATTACACGAAAGCTTTAGGATGCTAAAATGCCCCCAGCAAAGAAATAATAAAAAGCTCTAACCATCTCGATGTTATTTTAAGCACTCTATCAAAAAATTAATTTTAATTGCCTTAAAAATGGTCATTTTAAGTTTTCTCGAAAAAAAGTATTGTAATGACGTAATAAATTAATATTTGCAAGATGTATCTTGCAAAGTAAAATCTTGGTGTAAAATTACACCAAGTTTTTGGTATGGCAAAATGGCCCCGCAAACAAATCATTAAAAGCTCCGACCATCTTGAAGTTATTTTAAGCACTTCATCAAAAATGTAACATTAATTGCGTTCAAAATGGCCATTTTGAGTAGTCTTGACAAAAAGTGTTGTAATAATGTAATAAATTAATATATATATATATTTTTTGCGAGGGTCATTGAGTGGAATCTGCTTACAGATACCTTGTAGCCCGCACTACAAGGTTATGTCGGGTTGGGTTCTGCCACACTACTGACATCCCGACCGACTAAACCACTCACCCTATTTCTTAGGGACCCCGTATCCACCTCCGGAACTACCTTTCGGCATTTGCCTTCAGAGGTGGCGTCCCTCATCGTCGCCGGTGCGACGTTCTCCTTCCGCAGTATTTTCCGTTTAGCCTGGTCGTGCATCCACTAGAGACCTAAGCCTTCGGCGGATACAGGACAAAGCGTACTGTTACGGCCGTGCCGGAATCCTGGACATTCTCATGTGGCTCTGAATGCGCTATTGCGTCATGAACCCGCCGAAGACCGGAGTCCTCGGAGGATCCAGGACACGAAGCACAATCATATAAGAAACGTTGAGATAGTCCATGGAGTCCTCATTGTACCTTATCGGAGCCTGAACGCCTCTTCTTTCTTCGCTGCTTCCAGAGCCTTCTGGAAAGCGGCACTTTTTCCACTGCCTGAGACGTGGTCACAGGCCGCTCCTTGTATTTCGCTGCACAAAAAGCAGCGCATACTTACATTACAGTTGGCAACAGAGTGGCCAACTTCTCCGCACTTAAAGCATGCGGAGGATCAGTCCACCCGGCTGCACTATACTGCCTTGTGCCCGAAACCTACGCAACTGTGACACCTGATTACCGCAACACGTCTCCTTACGCAGCAACTCAGGAAGCCTACCTTGACGTGGCCAAGGCCTTCCAGAATTGATGCTTCTTCGCGCATTGCGGTTACCAACGCTAGCTTCATTCCTCTCTTGTTCTCCTTGAGAAACTGCACCTTCCTGTTTTCTTCTGCAGTCTCTAGAGTCTTCTCCAGGGCTGCTACGACTTCCTCTTCTTCGGTTAGACTGTCCAAGTCTCGGATTTCCAGAGTTACCCTCTGGTCTTCCGGCACCTGGACAGTCGCCATCGCTCCAAATACCTCCGTAACCTTCGCGGTAAACGCCTCCCTGTTGGAATCCCCACCTGACCTTAGGAGGAGATCTCCTTTCTGCGTCTGCCTAACCGCCGTAACTTCGGTCTGGCACAACTCCGGATCAACTTCCTTACAGAGTTTTCCAAGTACAGACGCGTACGTCTGTCCCTTGGAAACCCGAATGAGCATCGTAGATGCTCGCGGTTGATCCGGGGTTGTCCTTTCCTATATTTTGGCTTTCTTCTTCACTGTTTCTTTCTTTTTTGGAGGCGTTTTCACCCATTTGGCGTACGACTCTCTTCTTATCTTCCTTGCATTCTGCTCAGGACTACTAAGGGGCCTCTTTTCTGCTTTGCTTGCAGCCATCACAACTTGCTTGTTGGTGTTAACTGCTTGCTGCCGTCTTTTCTCCTTCCTGTATCTATGGGAATCCTCGGAAGAATCCAGACCCCTATAGTGCCTCACATCTACCTTGTCAGCCTCTTGATGCTTCTGTTCGAGGTCGTGCAAGTAAGACTCAAACTTCTTCAAACCGTCTTTGATGGTTTGATTGACGTTTGGTTGTTTCCTACATGCAGCCAACATTTTCGCCAGTTCTGTTTGCATCATCTTGACGTACAACAACTGCTGCGCTCTCAGCTGCAAAGATTCGTTGCGGTCACTCTTGCAGCTGACAAAATCTTCATGCGAAATGTTGCTGAAGATGCTTCGGCAATTTGCAGCGCTTTTCCCGCTTGCCACACTGGCAAGACTGTTCAAACTAGCTGACCTTAACGGGGGTTTGTCCTCCACAAACAGTAATGGAGGTTTCAAAAACGTTCGGTTTTCTTGCCTTGATGCATTGGATGCTCCGGGGACCAAGAGGTCCACCCTCGGAGCACTGCGGTTGTTGGATCTCGACGCCTGATAGCCCGCTTGCTCACTCACAGCCGCCGGCACTGGATATCCCTCCCCTGCACCGTCAACTTTTTTCCTTCTTCTTTGCTCATCTCATCTTTTTTTTTTGTTTTGGTCTGTATCCTTAGACCAAGGGCCAATATCAGGTACTACCACCCTGGCGAGGTGGACCTGAGGCCAGAGCTTCCGTTTGCCATGGTAATATCGCATTGCTGCAAAGAGCATTGATGCAACGACCACGTTGCCCGGGGAATAGAACGAGGACCTCGGAAGTTGACGCATCTCTCACAGAACGCAGAGGGCAAACTGATCACGGAGTGATTCCCCTAAATTAATATATTAAAGATGTCTCTAAAATTACACCAAGGTTTTAGCATGCTTTAATGCACCCCGCAAAGAAATCATCAAAAGCTCTGACCATCTCGATGTTATTTTAAGCACTTCATCAAAAATTTAATTTTAATTGTGATGAAAATAATCATTTCGAGTAGTCTCCACAAAAAGTGTTGTAATAATGTAATAAATTAATATATTAAAGATGTCTCTAAAATTAAACCAAAGTTTTTAGATGCCAAAATGGCCCCCGCAAAGAAATCATCAGAGGCTCTAACCATCTCGATGTTATTTTAAGCACTCTATCAAAAAATTAATTTAAACTGAGTTAAAAATTGTCATTTTGTGTTTTCTCGAAAAAAAGTGTTGTAATGACGTAATAAGTTAATGTTTTCACGATGTCTCTGAAACTACACCAAGTTTTTGGGATGCTGAAACAGCTGCCGCAAAGAAATCATCAAAAGCTCTGAAAATCTAGATGTTATTTTAAGCACCTCATCAAAAATTTAATTTTCATTGTGTTCAAAATGGTTATTTTGAGTTTTCTCGACAAAAAATGTTGTAATAATGTAATAAATTAATAGTTTTAAGATGTCTTTAAAATTACATCACGGTTTGAGGATGCTAAAGTGGGACCCGCAAAGAAATCTTCGAAAGTCCTGACCATCTAGATGTTATGTTAAGTACTTCATCAAAAATTTAATTTTAATTGTGTTCAAAATGGTCATTTTGAGTTTTTTCGACAAAAAGTGTTATAATAATGTAATAAACTGATATTTTCAAGATGTCTCTAAAATTAAACCAAGATTTTGGGATGCTAAAATTTCCCTGCCATGAAATCATCAAAAGCTCTAGCCATCTTAATGTTGTTTTAAGCACTCCATAAAAAAATGAGTACACATGAGTTAAAAATGATCATTTTCAGTTTTGTCGACAAAAAGTGTTGTAATAATGTAATAAATTAATATTTTCATGATATCTGTAAAATTAAAATTTTTAGTTTCTTGTAAGTCATAAGCTAGAAAATATTATGTAAAATTATATAAAATAAAATGCATAGTACGCTTAAAAATTGAGAGAATTGGGAATAAGTTGCAACTCTCTAGCTCTATATTTTAGTAGAAATTGAATATCAACAATATTAATTTGTTTAACCAAATTAGCAGTGGCATTAAATATTTACAACATGTTTATATTTGAATAACGTCTTTTTTAAAAATATCGCAATTTACATCACTGTGAACAAAAAAGATTACATATGTTTTTTTTTAATAAAATATAGTTCCTTTTATTGAATCGATTGAATTCATAGTAGGCTTAATTCATAGTAATTATTTTTCTGTTTAGTGACTTTTTTATATTTAGAGGTTATTGACTCCTTACTAATTACTCTGTACAACAATTATTCATATTCAGTTTTGACAAGATGCTGGTGTCAATTAGACAGATTTAACTGTTCGACGGGAAACTCTTGTTTTTAATTTAAATTAGTTATACATAACAAAAATAATGTTTTTCATTCATAATTTTATACATAAAATAATGAATTCTCGTGAATTAGTGTTATAAAATATGATATATTTTCTCAACCTGATAAGGATAACAATCCAGGTCACCGAAACGTCGCTATGACTGTTTAGTAAATAAACTAAATTACATAGACTTGGTAAACGTTTTTACCTCCTCCCATTCATCGAATTTTTCTAATTTTCTGCATACTAAAACGAAATGTCATTTTTCTTCAAAATAATTATTTTTATTGTCACAACACTGTTTTTCTGGTTGTATAATTTTTAATTTTTAGCAAAAAGAAAAAGTGTTAATGGTCGAATTTTGTTGTGAGATAAATAAAATGTTAAAGTATAAGCTTATCCAGATGACCCTTTTGTGGAAAGTACATAGTTTTAAAGTGACTTCAAGTATCCACAAGTCTGATGGCATAAAGCGGTCATTATTAGAATCTCGTGCTTGCCAAGAGGACATAAGTCCCTCTTCTTCTTACTTAATTCGTCGTATATTTGAACTTCATGGTGCTCACGCATATTCTATAAAGTGGTTTCTCCATGTGGCTGCCAGTTGAAGTGAGGACATTCATTCGACTACAGTTTCAGCCCAATTAAATGATAATTGTTAATTTTACACTTAACACGCAACAGTGAGAATTTCTTAAATAACACAGAATGTCAGAGAATCGTGTCTTTACAAAACTTTTACTGCCATAATTCCGAAAAATGTTTCTTGATTTCTTGAGTAGTGACTCCAATTTGTGATTTAGAAAGTGTTTTAATTGATTTATCCAGTTTTCGTAGCATAGAATATTACATCTACAATGATATTATTTGAATTAAGAAATAATTTCTATCTTACAAAAATTCAAATTAATTAAAGTAATATATTTGCAATATCAATAAATGAAGGTGTCTCGAATCTAATTAATTAGTTGTAAATGTTATTTTTCAAAGAAAAAATAAGACTGAAAATGTTTTTTTCCGTTTTAATTATTTGGTTCTGGATACTCAATATCGAATTAGTATGTCAATCAGAGTTCATGAAACCGGGGTTTCAAGAAATAGTTTACCCTACTGTGATATCGCAAGATAAGGTTCGAAGAAGAAGATCGTTTTTTGATGAAGATGATATAATACTCGTATCAATAAGTAATTGGACATTGAGAACGAAACTGAACAGTGATTTGATTATTCCAGCAGATTTTGATATTTGGACTTACTCTAATAATGAGAGGAATCAAGAACCTAATTTTTCAAAGAACTGTCATGCTCTTAGAGGATTTATTCAAGAGGATATAAATTCTATAGTAGTTTTGACAATCTGTCAAAAAGAATTCTATGGTCTATTGATAATTGATAAAAGATATTTATCTATTCATCCCCTCACTGATGGAAAGCATCTTCTTTTTGAAAATACAAATTTAAGATGGAATGTGAATGAAGATTTAGGATCTACATTTAAGATAAAAGAAAGCACCAATTTTTCCACACTGTTCGATTCTAAAGAAGAAAATAGTATCAAGGAATATAAAATTTTAAGGTACGAAAATTTAATGTATAATTTTCTTGCATTTGCATTTGATCAATTGCAAATTTGTTGCAATGTAAATAGTCCTCTTCAAAACACAGAAAGTTCAAGGGAATGAAATTAAAATGCAATGATTTAATCATCATGATCCAAAAAGTTAAGAAATTCTTGAATATTGATGTTATTTATTAAATTTAAATTTTTATATACAAATCCATGTTGAGTTGACCTAAATAAATATATTGAGTATAAAACTCTTAAAAATCTAGAGATTAAAAATGAAGATGAATTCAAATTTAAGTGTGAGTTTGAATTCTACTTTGAATACCTACTGAACATGAAATCGAAGTCAAGTTTTAATGAAAAGTTTTTTTATTAAATTACTCTTCTTGGAAGAAGCTTATACCGAATTATTGTAGAACAGTTTATATGAAATTTACGTACATAATTAGTGACACATTGGAAAAATTACAATCTCTTATAACTCTCATGTTTCTTTTTTATTAACAGAAGGAAGAAGCGGAACGACCAAGAGGACGATTCAAAACAATATTACAATTTAACTGGCGATACAATTGAAATGGAAAATGAAAATGATTCAATTCTTAAAGAATATCAAGAAAACTTGGAAATAGATCAGAAATCTCAAGGGATTGGATATTTCTTTGATAAATCCTGGAAGTGGGGCAAACTTCCAAGTAAGTTTTTCACTGTTCTATTATTTTACTAAAACTAATATTATTAAAACTAATATTACTAAAACTAATATTACTTAAAATTAACTAAGAAATAAGAAGTTGATGAAATACGCTGTGTGACAAAAAAAATCTGCAGGCACTTTTATGGAGACCTAGCACACATTGTAGGTCTTATAAAACTAAGAAAAATTATGTAGGAGAAATTTCCCATACAC
>WNHD01004849.1:0-10788 GCA_011057455.1 Ganaspis sp. Gsp50 | reverse complement strand
GAATAAAAAAGAGAAAATATATTTAAGGAACATAGTCAAATTTGCAAATATGTGACACATGATTTATCTTAGAAAAAAATGAAATTTAATACTTGCTTTTTGTTAAAACTTATATTGATCCTGAGAAGTGCAGCGTTTCTAATATAAATAAAATCTTGTCATTTCTTATACTTATTCAAATACAAAAAAGGAAATTAAAAATAAACTTCAGGAACATAGTCAAATTTGCCAATAAGTGAGAAATGATTTTAAAAAAAAAATATTAAATTTGATACACGCTTATTGTTAAAATTCATATTGATCCTGAGAAGTGTAGTGTTTCTAATACAAATTAAATTTTGGAATTTCTTATACTTAATGGAATAAAAAAGAGAAAATTTAAAATAAATTTCAGGAACAAAATCAAATTTGCAAATACGTAAGACATGATTTTTATAAAAAAAAAAAAATAAATTTAATAAACGCTTTTTGTTTAAATTCATATTGATCCTGAGAAGTGCAGTGTTTCTAATATGAATTAAGTTTTGGCATTTCTTATACTTAATCGATTAAAAAAAAGAAAATTAATAATAAATTTCAGGAACATAGTCACATTTGCAAATAAGTGAGACATGATTTTTCTTAAAAAAAAAATTAAATTTGATACACGAATTTTGATAAAATTCATATTGATCCTGAGGAGTGCAGTGTTTCTAATATAAATTAAATCATGGCATTTCTTATACTTAATAGAACAAAAAAGAATAAATTAAAAATAATTTTCAGGAACATAGTCAAATTTGCAAATACGTGAGACATGATTTTTTATTAAAAAAAAGATGAATATTGATGCACTCCTTTTGTTAGAATTCATATTGATCCAAAGAAGTGTAGTGTTTCTAATATGAATTAAGTTTTGGCATTTCTTATACTTAATCGAATAAAAAAAAGAAAATTAAAAATAAATTTCAGGAACATAGTCAAATTTGCAAATGCGTGACACATGATTTTTCTTAAAAGAAAAATTAAATTTGATACACGCTTTTTGTTAAAATTCATATTGATCCTGAGAAGTGTAGTGTTTCTAATATAAATTTAATTTTGGCATTTCTTATACTTAATCAGGTACAAGAAAAAAAATTCAAAAAATATTTCAGGGACACAAGCAAATTTGCAAATACGTGATACTTGAGTTTTCTTAAAAACTTTCCTAAAATTTATTAAAAAGACAACATAGTGTTCACTTTTTTAATGTAGCTTTTATTTTATTATTAATTCTTTTTACGTCCATCCAATTAACTTATGAAGAATTATTTTTTGACAATTCTTGGACGAGGTTGGAAAAGGAAAAAAAGAAAAAGAAACTTTAATTTTCCTTCTCAGAATTGTCCACGTTTCGAAGTCGAGTCCGACTTCCTTTTCAGGATTTGATTCTATAATAGAGTCGTATTTATACATATTATTGAAAATTTACATTACAAGAAAAACAGTTTTTAAATAAAAATAATTTTTTAAGTAAGTTCTCTTACCAATCGTGTCATTAATATAAACATTGTGTCATGTATCATAGTTGTGATGTGGCACTATGTGTTGAGGCACTCATCCTCATTTTTTAGTGTACATCACTCACATTACACAATAAATCAATGAAAACAGTGTGACAACTAATTATACAATAAAATTATAAATCTTTTATTCATTCTTATTTTTACTCTTATAAGAGATTTTGTAGACCTTTCTTTGAAAGGAGTCAGACTTTAACTAAGAAACGAGACAAAATTGTCTATCGTGTGTCTCCGTGGTCATTAGTCATCATTTTCAATTAGATCGATGTAATTACAGATAAAACAAATAGATACAAAGAAAATTAATTTGATAATAGGAAAGAGAATCGAAATGCATCAGTTTTAAATTAATAATTTTATAATACTATTATAAGAATTGTCATAATTGACTGCATCAGTAATTTTATTTATACTCTGTTTTTCTTCGTTTTTTATGAAAAACATTTCGGCAACTAATCTTTTATTTTTAACACTTTCTCTATGTAAAATTTTTATGTTTGACCAATCGAAATCATGATGACTTCCTGAAAGGTTAAAATTATTAAGGCAATGTTTCGTAATAACATTGTGGTATTTTTCATTTAATCGTTTATTGGACTCATGCTCTTTACATCTAACTTTTAATTGCCTTTCTGTTTGTCCAACATAGCTCACTTCACAATCTTTGCACCACGCCTGTGTTGTCCAATCTCTCCAATGGATCATTACCTAATTTTATGAACTTATTAAGAGTGGCATCACTTCTAAAAACTATTTTAAAATTTTATTCTTTTAATAGTCTTTTAATTCGATTTGAAATATGTTTATGTTACGGTATCGAAATAATACAAGAAAAATCTATATCACTATCTCCAATGTTTTTAATGTGTTTGTTTATAAATTCTTCTGGGTAATTATTTAGAGTCAACAAATCTTTGACTTCGGATAAGTTTGACTTTCTTTTCTAGGTCCTGTATGACAATATCGGATATTATATAGGAGAGATTGGAGAACCCATTTGTGTCAGTCACGTAATAAATTTTGGAGTCCAAAATTTTTCTTTTTGTCATGTTTGTAAGAAATGTTACAAAAATCACTAGATTATCATGAAACATTAATTTATTTAACCATTAGTTTACAATTTATGCATAAATTCTTGCTCTAGAATTATTGCTCTAAAATTTTTGCTTCTTTTCCAAATTCGTTTTTTATTCAGCCCCTCGATTTTTGCGCTTCGTTTCTTCTTGTAGCGGATGTTTTAAAATTTTTTGCGACATTTAATTTTGTTATGTTCTTTTCTAAATTGTTCGAGACTTCTGGCGGGCCAATTGGAGTAAAACTGTTGCATTGAGGAAAGTTCTTCGGAACTGGTGGAAATTCTTCATGTTCTCCAACTTTGAATACGAGAGCCATTCCAACTTCTGAATGAAATTCGATGTGACAGTGAAATAGCCAATAACCTGCGAGAGGGATTTTTTTCATTAAGCAAAAAGAGACGTTAGTTTAAAAACTTAATTCCAACTCACCAGGATTGTCTGCAAAAAATCTAATCATCGTGTAACCACCGTCCGGTACCGTGACCGTGTCTTTGATCGGAGCTCGATGCAATTTTCTCTTAATTCGTCCTTCTCTGTCCCGTCTCTTTACTTCCTCAACAGTTGTACTTTTTCCCAATCTCTCCATCGCCACGACTCGAAATCCAAAACCATGCAGGTGGAATGGATGATTTGTGTCATAAACGACGCCTGTTAATTAGAAATAAAAATCCTAAGATTGGAAACAATAAATGCAATATTGGAAATAATAATTCTAACATTAGATATAATAATTCTAGCCTAAGGAATTTGTTTGAAATAATTAGGACTATTCCGAAAAGAATAATTCCAAGAAGAATACCTTCATCGACTAAAACAATTTCTACAACACTGTTGAGTTTTATTTGAAGAACATGGGTGCACGAGCAAAATTCTTTTTCACAATTCCTGACAGTTGATGCATTACAAAATGCGTTCTGATCCAGGGAATTCCTTTGAGACAAAAGAGGTACAGATGATGGCTTCATTGTGATATGGTTCAATTGAGGCGTGTAGACTCTATGTTCTCGTTTAACTAAAGAAGACCAAATTTTAGTTGATTTTTAATTATGTGAAATATAGACATGAATAATGTTGGATTTTTAGTTGCGACGCCAATGCTTAACATTTATCTTATAAGCTTGTTCCAAAAGGATACTCTTAGTTTGTATTGTTTAAATGGATTTCTTATACCTGCGACAGGCAATATGGGTTTGTTTATAATCTCTCTCTCTCTCTTTCCATGCGACTATCCTATTCATTATCGTTTTATTACAGTATCTACTTAAACTAAATAAACTTGAGTCAGTCCTTATTTTTCCTTCTTCAAGAAATGTTTCTAATTAAGTTTTGTACAGTGAATTTAATGTGTTTAAATAAAGTTTTTTGCAGTGTGTAAAAGCAATTTATTTCTCTTAAAAACCCATACCTATCAATAAATAAGAAAAAATTATTTTAACTTGTTAAAAATATGTTAACATTTTTAATTTTTAACATTAGGTTCTAATTTGTGTTTTATTAATTCAAAATTGAAAGATTTACCTTGATTGAAATCGTAAATATTTTCTCGATGATAAACTGGATTGTTAACCTTATACATGTCGTATGTAACATAAAATTGATAGTCTGGATGTTTACTATTTGACCTGTCGTCAGGATCCAGGGAATTAAGTAAAGGAATACTAATCGTGTCATTTGATTCTGTCCCTTTGTTTAAACCATTTATTTCCTGGAATGTTAAACCTATTTGTATAAAAAGAAGCAAATTTGAAAAAGAAGCAAATTTGAAAATGAACAATATTTGAAAACGAACCAAATTTGAAAGTGAAAAAAATTTGAAAAAGAACCAAATTTGAAAGTGAACAATATTTGAAAAAGAACCAATTTTTATTACTAAAATTCACAACGACCACAAAACTTTAGAGATTCCATATTGGATCCGCCATTTTGAATTTTTAAAATCTGACTTTAGATTCGTAATCAGCGACCAAAAAAAACCCCATATATAAAGATTCACGCGAATCGATTTGACTTTTAGAAAATTCAGCAGCCATATTGCATCCGCCATTTTGAATTTTTAAAATCTGACTTCAGTTTTGTAATCAGCGACCCAAAAAACTAAAGGAACCTCATTTTTACCGGTTTATTTTATCTTCTTAGATTTTGGCCAGGTTTTTCGCAATCGAGCCCACTGCCCCCAAAGCACTGAACTTTACCTAAAGCTTTAGGTAAGCTTTAAGTGCAAGGTTCGCAAGATTTAATTGCAACCTTTGGGCAACCTTGCGTAAAGATTTAAATGTCCGCTATAATTAAATGTTTAACCGCAAGCTTGTCTAAAGCTTGCATTTTAAGCTTTAGGAAAGCTTTAATTTAAAGATTTATTAAACATTTACATGCAATGTTTATTAAATGATGGGTAGACATTTGAATTTACAATGATGCGCAGTCCTTAAATAAAGCATCTATGTCTGCGCAAAACATTTTTTGACATCCCATATATGGTGCTTAATGTATAATTAAATATAAATCGATTTCCATACATTCTCTTTTATTATCCATTGATTTTTAAACAATATCTTTGTTAAACTTTGCATGTAAATGTTTACTGAATCTTTAAATTAAAGCTTGCCTAAATCTTAAAATGCAAGCTTTAGACAAGCTTGCCGTTAAACATTTAATTATAGCGGATATTTAAATCTTTACGCAAGGTTGCCTAAAGCTTGCAATTAAATCTTGCAAACCTTGCACTTAAAGCTTGCTTAAAGCTTAAGGCAAGGTTCAGTGCTACTTGGGTGTGCAGCATTGAAAAAACGTTCGAAAGAACTACTGGATATGCAGTTAGCAGCAAAGAGTTTCAAATAATGCATTTGCTTAAGCAAGCAGTTTTGTGATATAATTTTTAAGACTATAAAATAATTTTACATAATTTGTAATTTACTTATTTATTCCTATTATACCTTGTTCTGTTTGGGAACACGACTTTTATAGGAGACTTGTGATTTCGGTCTGTTATTTTTTGCTCCCTCATAATGAAGAACAGCTACTTGATAAGCTTTCGTGAAATTCTCACCACAATCTATGAGTCCTTTAAAATGCATCCAGTAATTTCCGATTTCTTGATTCATTTCAACGATAAAATCGAATCTCTCTCCAGCATAAGATATCAGAGATTCCGCTGAAACAATTTCGTATTTATATAGACTTTTCAATTATTGATGTTGCGTATTATTATTAATGTTATTAACACGCTGATTATTATTGTTGTTGCAGCTTTCAATATTTATGATTATAATTAAAGTGTGCAAAAACTGACCTTTCACTGGTTCGATATCTTTTCCATCACTACTAACAACGTAGAATGTGTGATTGTCAATGGTCATTTGAATAGGACAATTTAGAAACTCGGCGTTTATCAGTCTAAATCTGTATCTCTTTTTCTGAAACAGGTCCAAGTGTGTATATTAAAATAAAATGGAGAAACTGAATTAATTAAACCAAATTAATTTTCAAAATGATAAATCAAGGTTTTGGCGAGTTTTACCTGCTTGACGGAAAAAGTGGTTATGGGTAAAGTTACATTTATGTTTTGTTCAAATTGTCCTAAGCCGTTTATTAATATATTTGGCGGTTTGTTGCTACCCCCAGCATGATAATGTTCTAAAAATACATCACTTCCCATCTTATGATCCCAATCCATAATTATCACTGTGAATTTATCCTCATCATAAAGTTTCTTGTGGGGATCATTTTCCGCAGGGACTTTGACTATCATTGCCCCAAAAACGCCATCTCCTCTTTGAAATCCTGCAAAAATAAATTGTAGGCATAAAAAGTCAGAACCGTGTCAAGACTTGGGTTTGACGTTGCTTAGATAAACTCTTATGCATTGAGGACGTAATTACGTCTTTTTATGTTGTATTTCTTGTCAAAGTCATCTGGATACTATTAAGGTTTTAATCGAAACAGTCCAGGTCTTTTTCTCATATATCCTTATTTTTAAAAATAGACATAATAAATACCGACTGCTAATAAAGAAATGGTAGATGTTTACCAATATGGGAGTGCCAAAAATGAGTTCCTGGAGTAGCTGCTTCGTAGTGGTAACGAAAAGTATTTCCAGGCAAAATTGGACATTGGGTTACAAAAGGTGTTCCATCCATGTAAGGTGATTTCCGCTGATGTTGACCATGCCAATGAATCGTCGTACTTTCTGATGCCAACATATTTGTCACGTCAACTATTACTCTGTCGCCTTTACACACCTGTAATTCCAGGTAACATGTTACTTGTTTAACAGCTTCCTCATTAGTTAACATACTAAGGTAAACAATTACTAAGGTTAACATACTAGTTAATATACTAGTTAACATTCTATTCCATTCTATATTTAAAGTATAATTGGGCATTTCCTTGCAGAAATAAGTACTTAGGTTTTACACCCATTGTACCTGTCCCAATTAGCTCAAACTTCCCGTTTCTTTAGAGGCCTGTCTTCTTCCAGAAGCCCAAGATCTCCTCTAAAGATAAATCCGTAATATCCTTAGGGTCCGCAAACGCAGTCCCCCAACACATATGTATTTCCCTTGCAAAAGCTAAGCAATGACACAAAACATGAATCGATGATTCTGCATTTTTTCCACATTTCCTACACTTTGGAGAAAGATTTTTTCCAATTTTGTGTAGGTGATAATTAAGAAGTCCATGACCGGTGAGTAGCCTGACCAAGCTTCTCACACTGATTTTTTGTGCTTAAGAAGCGAGCGGACTGTATTGAGAGTTACTCGTAACAGTTTTTTCGACTGCTTTGAACCTTCTGTGGCAGCCCAAACTTTATCATGTCTTCCCTGAATCCAAGAAAATTGATAAAAAATATTAAAAGTCGAATGTCCAAAAGCCGTCTTAAAGACGTCTTTAAGACTTCTTTTGGACAATGCATATTAGTATCATTTTTTAAAAAATTACGAATATCTGATTTGATTTCATCCGAAAAATCGAACAAGGCTTTGAAAAGAATTTGAAATATTTTTAAATCATTTTTTAAACAAAATTTTTGATTGCACTTTTAACCAAAAAAAATAAAAGTCGAAATGGTCGAACAAAATTTTAAACTTATTTTTCTAAGATTTCAGAAAAGGCTTTTTAAAGTTGGACGTTCTTAAGACCTCTTTAGAAAGTCTTTCGCTCAACGTCCAAAAGACGTGCTGAGAAAGACGTCCTAAAGACATATTTTGGCCAAACGTGTCCACTGAGAAGCATCAAAAATGAAAACTGTGGAAGGCAGCCGGACTGCCCTCCACACTTTGCCTTTTGCTGGATTTAAGTTATGAAATTAGAGTTTTTAAATTCAATTCTCACTAAAAATCACTTACAACGCGTTTGTGTAGCTAAAAAATGGTTTTGTGGAGAAAAAATAGATTCTAAAAGCTTCTGAATAGAAAAAAGAATCAAAAATGAAAGTGGAAGTGTGGAAGGCAGCCGGGCTGCCCTCAACATCTTGCCTATTGCAGGTTTTAAGGTATGAATTTGGGATTTAAAGTTCAATTCTCACTAAAAATCCCATAAAACACGTTTGTGTAGCTAAAAAGTGGATTTTGTGGTGAAAAAATAGATTCTAATAGCTTCTTAATAGAAAAAAGAATCAAAAATGAAAAGTGTGAAAGGCAGCCGGACTGCCCTCCACATTTTGCCTTTTGCTCATATTAAGGTATGAATTTAGAGTTTTTAAGTTCAATTCTCACTAAAAATCAATTAAAACGTGATTGTCTTGCTCAAAAATAGGTTTTGTGGTAAACAAAAAATAGATTCCAATAGCTTCTGAATAGAAAAAAGCAACAAAATGAAAAATGTAGAAGGCAGCCGACCTGCCCTCCACATTTTGCCTCTTGCTGGTATTAAGGTATGAATTTAGAGTTTTTAAACTCAATTGGCAATAAAAATTACTTAAAACCTGATTGTGTCGCTCAAAAATGTGTTCTGTGGTCTGGGCGTGAGCCTGCCTGGAGCCGCCGTCGGTGCAGATCTTGGTGGTAGTAGCAAATACTCCAAATAGATTCTAATTAGCTCTGAATATAAAAAAGCAACAAAAAAGAAAAGTGTGGAAGGTAGCTGGGTTGCTCTTCACATTTTGCCTTTTGCTGGTATTTAGGTATGAATTTAGAGTTTTTAAGTTTGTGATAATGAACTTCCCGCTGGAACATTATCATTAAAAGGGAAAACGGGAATAGCGAATTAAACAGGGTAATTATATATTATGGAGAAGAGACAAACACATGATTAAAAGATACATAAAAATGTAATTAAATGATGTGTATGAAACTTACATAGTAGAAAAAAAAATAATCAGTGATATTCGAAATACGTGTAAGGAGAACAACTGTATTTTCATACGAAAAGCAAAAGGCGATATAACGAGAAATTGCGTGACCGGGTCGATGCCGAGTTCAATTTAGTAGCGGGCCCTTACGGTCGATGACGCCACTACCCTACCTACCAGGACTGTAACTATGTTACATCCCCCCTCCTCTAAACGGAACGAAGCCTATTCTTTAAACAGTTCTCTGTAATCAGTATCACAATCTAAAAATTCATCGTTCTCTGACTCATTTTCATTTTCAACGGTTCTAAAATTCTCAATATTTTCCTTCTCGCATTCTTCCTTATTAAAACAATAAAATTCTTTAACTAATGAAACGCGCAAAGCTTCCTTGATGTTTTCCTGTTGCTCGAGTCTTTTAGTTTGGAGATATCTTTTAAAATCTTTGGATCTTTGTAGCATGACGTGTTTCCAACTTCCTGTCCTGCTTGCGCAAAATTGGTCGTGAAAAAGATATAACTCCCTCCAAACTTCCTCTCCACAGAATCTACAACTCCAAGATCTCTCAGACATCTTTACCATTTCTTCATGATCTCTTCTCATCATTTCTGCCAACTCTATTCTCTGGATCAATTTTCTTTCTCGTTCCTTCTTCTGCTCTATATCACTCCTCAGTCCTTCAATCTCCAACGAAAGCCTTTCAAATTCCTCCTTTTGAGCTCTCATCTTCATCAATTTATTTTCCATCTTCTCCATCCAAGAGTCCATGATCTGAAAACAATTCAAACAAAAAACTCTCCTAACTATCCTTATATTGTCAATACAAGGACAAAAACAGCGAAGATAATATACATTTAACAAGGACAATATAACATTAAATCACTCTCCACATATTCCTTCAAATCATTCACATTCCAATTTCCTATATTTCCCCCAATTTTCGATAATTCGTAAATCGTTGGTGAAATTTTATTTACAATTTTGTATGAACTATCATATGACTTATTTAGTTTACTATTTATCCCTTTACTTTTATCTGACAAAACATTATCCTTTTCCAACACTAAATCTTCTATATTAAACTCGAACTTTCTCCTACGCAAATTGTATTTCTGTGCTTGCCTATCATATGCAACATTTAAAATTCCCTGTACTTCCTCTTTTATCACCTGAACCTTCTCAACCTATCTGCCCATTTATTGTTTCCCTGGGAATGGATTTCATCGAAATCTTTGATTTCTGTTCTGAAAGTTTGTAGAGGTTGCAATTCTCTACCCAGGTTTAAAAAAGTTGTTGTGTAGTTTCTCGAGGCATGCTTACATGTATTTAACACTAGAACTACCGACGGGGACATTTAGTCCCGTCGCGCATGTTTTCGTTGGTGTATATTCCGTAATTAAGTAGCTAGAGGTCTGAAATTTTCTGACTTATTTTTTTTTTTTTGAGATTAAACAATCTACCAAATTTCAGCTTTTTATAATTATTAGAAGCTGTGATCTGGACCGACATACCTAGAACTACCGAAACCGGACATTTCGTCCCCTCGTAACATAGTATGTGAAAAACAATGTTTATTATAACATTTGTCCGATAATAATGTTTAAAGCTGTTACGAAGTATAAACAATGATAATACATTTATAATTAAACATATTTCTAATCTTATTGCATATATTTGTATAAATAATTGAAGAAGAATATTTGATATCCTTACACTACTTTGAATAAATTTTCAAGGATATAACACATTTTTCAAACACTTTTTTAAGAACACCAATATAACACTGTGTGACAAAAAAAAATAAATTAAATACACTTTTGTCGAGACCTAGCACAAGTTGTAGGTCTAGTAAAACTAAGAAAAATGGTATAGGAGAAAT
>WNHD01004848.1:0-11074 GCA_011057455.1 Ganaspis sp. Gsp50 | reverse complement strand
TGATGAATTAAATTCGTTGTTATCTAATAATATAACAATGATTTTTTACTAAATCTAATTTTTTATGAGAATTGTATAAATGGATCTTTCGAATTTTTAAAAAATTTATTTTATTTACTTTTTTATTTCGTAATAAAAACTACTTTTCAGTTTGAGGTTATGTTGACCCAGATGAACGTCCTTAAATATTCATTTTAATATAACAGCATTAGATTTCTAGAAAAATAAGAAGAGAATCCTACATAAATTTGTCAACGAACAAACAATCCGGAATTAATATTATCCGAATTAGTACAAATGAAAACTTACATTATCTACTCTACAAACAATCAATACAATAGATGCAGAAATATTACAATAGAATAAGAATAATTCAGTGGAAAGAAAATAAAAGAAACAGTAGAAAATGAAAATAGTACAAAGGAAAGCAATATTGAATACAAAAGATCAACTTTCAGTATATGTCAAAGAAAACATGCAGTAATGCATAAAAATTACATATCGATCTCAACATCCATTGCGTACATTATTTTTTGAACACTAAAAAGACTTAAAGATTACAATTCTGCGAGAAATCATTCAGAATCATCAATCGTATTGAAAACTGAATAAAACTATAATTAAAAATTTCCACAGTGAGTTACATCAATTGAAAATTAATCAACTTTAGAAAAAGCCAGTCAAGTGTGAAATTGCTAATTGCGCTAAAGAAAGGGAAGTTGAAAAAAAGGAATGAAAGTCTCCAGAAAATACGAGCGATTATTAAAAGCGACTGCCGTAATAGAGTGCAAAACTCTAAGGAAGAGGGTTGCTTTCTCGCAACTTGGAGGATTGGAAACTGAACAAAAAGGAAAAAGTTGGGAGAAAATCCGAATTGTAGATAGAGGGAATGAGAAAGTCTGTATTTGTAAATCCTTCCTTGATATTTGTGCAGAGACAACCACTATTTCTTTTCGCACTATTTTCACAGTTGAGACAAAAAACCAGAGCAAGGAAATTGAAAAAACAAGTGTGAAAACAAAAATCGTAGCGAATGTTTTGAGAAATAGTTCTCAAGGGTATAACACTTGTTTTATATCTTCTGTAAACATTTTATTCTTTGAACTTCTGAAGCAACTGCTTGGTGCAGTGTGCGATCCACCTCGAGGATGTTTTGTACTTAAATACCCGGTTGCGTGGGAATTTCTCGCTTACGAACCTAGGGAGGGGCGGTGCGCCCTTTCTGATTGGACATACGAGACTCACTATGTGAATCAAATGCAGCTTCCCCACTCGTTAATTCTTCATCTAAGTCGCTTGAAATTATATTTATTTTAAAAATTCATACAGAAAGTATATTGACTTATTTTTCTTCAAGGAAAATTGTTTCTAATTTATTATTTATTTATTAACTTATTTTTCTTGACGGAAAATTGTTTCTAATTTATTTATTGACTTATTTTTCTTAAAGGAGAATGGTTTCTAATTTCAAAACAAATAAAATTAATGAAAATATAAAGGAATTTCAGTCAATTTTAAATTATTTTCAAAGTTTAAAGAATACGTTACATTGTAACATTTCATAACAAATCAAAATATGGTTCTCTAGCCACAACAAACTGACAAAGACCGTGGCAAATTTTAAAACAATTTAAAATTCGGTTCAAGGGAAGCAGAACTTTTTTTACGGATCGGTAATGGCACCGTCCGCGGACAGTTTTGAAAATTAGGACTTTGCATTTTTTTTTTCAAAGCGACCCAGGCAGTGACTGGGAAGGTTAAGAAAACTCCAATGTGCAGCAAGACAATCCAGAGGAATGTGTGCTCCATCTCATGAATGCTCTGCATTTATACTTGTCCGCTTGAGGATAAGGCACTCCTGGAACCGAGGAGGGGTGGCGCCTCGCTTCTGATTGGGCGGTGCAAAACTGCTGTTGGACGCGAGTGGGCTCCCCCTCTACTTACTCAAGTTAATGTAGTACGCACGCTCGCATCGATACGTCAACTCCATTTTAGTTAACTGCCACAACATGTTTTTGCACTTTGAATCATAACTCTCGAACGGAACATTACTTTTTAACTCACAAGGGCTTATTTTGAAGCTTACACTCCAGCGCAGATTTTGGCGTTTTTAAATAATTTTTATCTACACTTATTTGTACAAAATTTGAATTCAAGAGAAACAAACTGAGTAAACTTTTATTTTTGAATCCTCGTTTTATAAATCGGCATATAATTAACCTAGTTAGGTGAACTCAATTCATACAAAAATAAGCTTTTTAAAAGATTGAAAGAAAATAACTTTTCCTCATTTTCAGAGTAATCTTTGGAAAAGTGATAGTAGTTTTTATAATCTAGATGCAGCTAAATGTCGTGTCTTTGTTGATACAAAAGTGTAAAGAAAAATTAGCAATTAAAAAAACTACACGGTTTATTTAAATTTCAACGAATTCATTTGAAATAATATCTAATTAGATAATTTTACTAGAATTTGTAATCTCCTTTTTGTTAATTTAAACGGTTCTTTTTGTGAAAAGGCGATTTCATATCAACAGATGAATAAATAATATGAGTTTACATAATGAATACCTGGAAAAAAAACTTGAATTGAAAGACATTCAAAGTACGTCGTGAAGATGAGTACTGCTGGGTTGCAAGGCGAACCTCCAAGAGGATAGGAACGTGAAGAGGAAGTCTCGAGGGATAAGATAGCTAGAAAGCGGAAGGCTGGAGATAAGGGGCGGTATTCGTTGGTCGACTTATTCAAATGAGCCGATAGATTGAGCCACGAAGGTGCCGTTTGTTTCTTTTTAGAGTTGTTCCCTCCACACCTTTTTCAATTTTTATCTCTTTTTTTAAGGTTTCAGCTTTGTTACTACCTTCTAGTCGAAAAATGTTTCTGTTAACCGTGACTACATTTTATAGAGCTTTGAAATTGTTTTCCTTCACATTTAATCTGCCAATTGAATTTTGTTATTTAATCTTTAATTTTAACAACTTTTGGTATACGCAGTAATAATTTTATCCCTGTTCAAACAGAGTTAACGTTTTTACGGGATATTAGAGCGAAGCTGGAAAAATAATATTCATATGCAAATGTTTTCTTGGAAAAGAAAAAAATCGAGTTCAAGCATCCCTTGAGCTATTTTCCGTCTGGCATCATTTTTTCTCCATAATATGTGTACAAGGCGAACCGGGAATTGCGACCGGGAAGATGAGAAAAATGAATGCATCGAGGTGAAAAATTGCGAAATGTTTCGGAAAAATGACTGTAATTAGAGGCTGTTCCAGTGAAAAATTTCAAATTGTTGCAATTAAATTCCACTAATTTTTATTTAGAGTAACAAAATAGGCTTCAATCGATGTAGATGAAATTTTTTACAATAATAATTACATCATTTTCTTTAGATCCAAAAATAATACATTTTCTCGATTTTGCGTCAACAGAGAAATTACTATGCCTAACAATAAAAATGACACTGACAGTCAAAATTAGTGTTGGAGTTTACATCTGTGTACTTTCGGAGAGCCAGCTTAGCAGAAATAGTGGTGCGTAAAGTCAGAGTGACGAAAAGCAAATTGAAGATGCGCAGAAGAGGTCCGCGCAACTTGGATGTGCGCAGAAATGATTTGCGCATCTAAAACGTGCGCACTAGTGACTCCTTTAATTTGAGCATGCGCAGAAGGGACTCCACCTATTCGTACATGCGCAGTAATGATTTGCGCAATCTAACAACGCAATACAAAACTATTTGATAAAATATAATAATAATAATAAATTTTGATAATATGTAGTGAGCAGAAAGTAGTAAGGATCGAAAATAAAGAAAAAAATAAAATAAATAGTGACATTGTTTGATAAAATGAATGAAAATAAAAGGTCAATAAAGAGCAAGTGACGTTATCAGCAAACACTTATATTACTCTATAGAATTTACAAACACTTGACAACAAAAATGCAATTTACTTTCCGTTGCGAATGAAATCGTAGACTATAGAATTCTTTGTTTTCCGAAACGTCCAAACCGAGGGGATGAGAAATGAAACTCAACTCCAGACGATCTTCTGCAACCACGAAGAAGCCGAACACCGGAAGTGGCAAAGCCAACAAACGCGCACTAGAGATGTCTGCTCAATTTCATTCTAAAAGGCACGTGTACGTTATAACTTGTCAATTGAATCAATTTCAAGCTTCTGACGTAACTTTCATGATGTTTAGTGTCTGACACGTTCTCAATTTAAAATAAAAAGAGATCAAAAATTTTCTCCCGTCAGCACAAATATTTCCTTGAAATTATTCCATTAAATAATTTGAGAGAAACTGGTTTTTAAAGGAAAAAAATTTCTTGAGGAAAAATTATATTTAAAAAAACCGCGAATAAAATAATTTTAAGACACCCCGAATTTTCGTAAATGAAAAATGAAAAGCTTGTGAATAAAAGAGTATCAGTGTACCTTGAATAATAGATTTTCATTACAAAAAGAAAACAACTTGGAAAACAATTTTGTAATGATAAATTGGAAAAGTCTTTTCAGCTTTGGCGTGAAAAGAATCAATGGAGACGGAATTTTCTGACAAGTCTGAGATCGATTAAGTGTCGGAAGCCTTGCTGATTTCCTCTAAGCTTTTTTTCTAAACATTTTGCTGCTCACTATTGCTGGAAAGACGAGCCAAGAAAAAAGCCGAGCCAAGAAAAAAAGTCTAGATACTGTCGATAAAAAAGAGAATAACGACTCTATAAGACTATATTTATCCTAGAAGTTTTTTCAAACCTATCGTAAAAGAGCGATAAGTATTAGTTTTTAACAATTTAATGGTTTTAAAACTGTAATCTAGTAGGAAATTGCACAGCAAAATAGTCTTAAAAACTATTTGAATTTTATTTAGCAATTTATTGCAATAATTTAATTTTGTTTAGTATAGGTGTCTTGAATTTCTACATGCAGCTTTTACCCTAGGTAATAGTATTTTTGAAAATAAAAACTAACTGAGAAAAGAAGAAAGAGAAAACGAAGAATTGAAAGTACACCTGACGCTCGATCCGTCAGATGTAATGTGCAAAGAAGGTTTGCGAGCGCGCAATGAAGTTTGCGCATCTATCCCCACCGTTGAGATTCCCCCCACGCTCGCGGAAAGGCAGAGTATAAAACGCGCCTCCCTGGTCATCAATCGACGAGTTCGCTTTCAACTACTGTTCGTATCGCATCTGTATTATGTTTCACAACTAACAACCATGAACCATTCGGGTATTATAGAAAGAGCACAGCACAGACAAAAATCACGTTATAATAACAAAGCTCTCAAGTTTGTAATCGATGGAAATATTTATGACTAAAACCATTTCAAATCAAGTATGCAGATAAGTTCAAATTTTAGATTTAGTTGTCCATGGAATAATTATTCTTTATAGAAAATAAGGGTACACTTATTCCATTTTGAAAGACCCTCTTTAAAGAAGTTTTAAGTATTTTTATTTTTCACTTTAAAAATTCAAAACCAAGTTTAACAAATTTTTAAAATATCGTCCTAGTATTTAAATGCTGAAATGTCCTAACCAATGCATTAATGGTTGCTATTAATTTTATCAGAATGAATTTCTTTCACGACAGTCATAAAAATGTCATATATAAAAAAAAGCCAGGTTTAGTGAAATCAGTCCCCTGGTGGCCTCCCATGCGATTCAACCCTCGGCAAAGGTAAGAGACGCTTTTCAGTCTCATAAAAGAGAATACATAAAACGAACGAAATAAAACGTGCGGAAAGTGAATGCATAAAATACGGAATAAATACATCGAGTGAAGGTTTCGTATTCGTCGACGTTTATACATAGTTTCTGCGCACGTATCGGCTTTTCATTTGGTGTTGGTATCCAGCTATACAAGACTTCACCCAACCTTTTTCTTGTAGGCGTAAACGCATCGAATTTCATACTTCGAACCTTAGCACTAGCCACTAGCCTCATCTACATAAACGTATGCCGCTACGAGCGGTCAGGACACTGCGGAATTTTCAGTCGAGATACCACATGAATGCATTACTTCGTAACAATATTGAATTTACTCTAAACTTTAGAAAGCACACAAAGACGAAATTTGCAAAATTGACAGGATTCAGACACCTCTGAAAAGCTTCGAAATTAAAAAACAAAATATTAACAACTCAATAGGCACGTTTCAAACAAAACAAAAAAAATAAACACCGATATCTCAGTTCTTTGAGTAATTGTCTGATTATTAAACTAATTGCTTTTTTGTAAAAGGAAGAATTGTGCAGTCTTTCTCGAAGATAAATTGCAGTATTATAGCAAGAAGAATATTTCTCGGTGAATTTCTTGGAAGATATTTTCATACAAAAATTTAAGGTTGCAGGGAAAAACGAAGCGATAAAAGTATTGTGAAATGATAAGAAAAATGAGGGTGAGAGTAAGATAGAGGGAAAGAAGTCTTGCTGCAAAAGTACCACTGCACTTAGCTTTAGAAGAGACTTCCTGCAATGGCATAACGCAGAAATATAATATGTGCATCCGAGAGTCATGCGACGAATACGTAAACTTCCATCTATGTACGACTTGTGGGACATCAGAAAATTTTATTAAATCTTGTAGACCACAAAATTTTATATTTAGTCTTTTAACTGGTTATCAGATTCATTCGGTCCATAAAATGTAACATTCCAAAATTCGGCGAGAAATTTTAGTAGTTCTTTTTCCAGTTACTTTCTTGGGTATTTTTTCCTAGATATTTTTTTAAATAAGTGATTTAGTCCGCTAAAAAACATTTCCTAGTTAATGAAACATTATCTAGTAAATGAAACATTTAGTAAATGAAACATTTAGTAAATGAAACATTTAGTAAATGAAACATTTAGTAAATGAAACATCTAGTAAATGAAGCACTATCTAGTGAATGAAACAATAACTAGTCCTTTTTTAATAACTTATTTTCTTTTCTAGCAATGGATCCATTTTTTACTAATGCAGTTTCCATGTAGGCTGTGCCAACCTGAATCAAATTCTAAAACAGTCACTTATGAATAGATTTTTTTTAGAAGTTGTGATATTTGAATTGTTGTGTTTTACTTTTATAGGAATAGTTTAAAAAACTCAAGTACTTTTAAAAGAAAGTGATTGTGCGACGTTCAATTGATGACTGAACTCCTTCATGCGCTCCCTCCCTTCTTATATCCTTCAGCCGGTTCTGCTGATTACCAATAGCAGCGCGCGTCCCTGGCGTTCGTTGGAGGGGCGCCTACCAAAGGGTACAAAAGGAAAGGAATCGCCTGAAGGAGCTCAGTCATAACTGGCTCGCTGCACAGTTATTCTCTCTAGTAATAATAAAACTTTTTAAACTCTTATTGTTTAAAAATCGACTCAAAACCTACTGTTTTATAAAATATATTTCTAGTAACATTTTTGCGTTTTATAATTATAAATAAGGGTCTTAAGGCAACAACGAACTAAACCAATTTGAGTATTAAGCATTCACCGAAATATTCACAATAAGTGAACAAATAATTATTCTACTTATTAAAATAAATATTTTGTTTACATTTTAATTGTTTGTTTCAGTTTCTTGTTAAACAGAACAAAAATGTTGTTTAAACAGTGTTTCAAGAAAAATATTCTGGAACCGTTTGTGCAGAGGTAAACCAATACAGAGACATATTTACCAAAGATTAAAAAAATACTTTACGAAGAGATAGATGCTGCTTCTGTTTGTTGACAAATACTACAAATCAATTGTCCTCTGCTTTTAAATCTGAATTCGTAAAAAGATAGAAATGAATACATGAATATTAAACTTGAATAACGCATTTAAAAACATGTATTTATTCCTTGAAGGAAAAATACGTTAGTTAGAAAATAAAGGGTCATAAACAAAAGAAAGAGGATTTTATTCAATGTTGAGAATCCCGTGACCTTGGTTTTTTTTGTATTTTATTACATCAAAGCTCTGCTTACTTCCGTAGTGTATCCATATCACATGAAAAAAATTTCGCATTGCAGGCTTGATTTCAATTAAGGCGACTCTAAAGCTTATTTACACATACTTTGTACGAATGTTCGCATTCAACACATTCAAGGAAAGAAGAGTCGCTATGGAAATTCCGCTTTGCTCGCTAAAAAGGAAGGGCATGCATTTTCATGAATACACGTATAAATTCGTGAAAGTGCAAAAAAATAAGTATTACAGAGGTAACTTTTTCACTTTTTTATACAAAAAACTATGCGTACATTTTTGTATAATGAAGAAATTACAAATCTTTTGTTCTGTTATGAGAGAATTAATTTTTAATCCAAACACACTAAAGAGTTGAAAATTTTGGCCTAGAATTTGTCCTTGAAATTAAATTTTTGCTTGGAATTAAACTTTCATTTTAAATTGAATTTCCATTTAACCCATTGACGCACAGGTGGACTTTTTAACAATATTTGAATCAGATACTTAATGGAAATTTTGTTTTTTCAAATTAGGATAAAAACATTTTTGTAAAAGTTATTGTTTTAAACTAACAGATGTTTTTGCCAAAAAACACGATCTTTGGAAGTTCGTAATTTAAAAATCTCTTTTTTTCGGTTCCAAACAATTTTTGAAATACTTTATCCACACAAAATCTTATAAATTTGTGGACTCTACAGTTTACAAAAATTCATTACCTAATTCGAAATTCAACCATTCGGCCTTAAAAATCTGCGTTTAAAAACAAATTTTTTTTTTAATTTATAAAGTGTTGATTAATCAAACTGAAACTCGGGAGTTTTTGAAATCGCTGATTAAAAATTCAGAGTTAGAAAATGTATTATCAAAATTTTTAATTCAATATTATGGCGTCTCGAAAATATTTTAATTTTTCAAATTTTGATTAATCTTAGTGAAACTCAATTTAAGAGGGCTTTTGGAGTCGACATTGCAATTTAAAAATTTCTGATTCAAATAGCGCCTCAATGTTTTTGAATTTTTCGAATTAATCGAAGTGAAACTCAGTTTAGGTGTGTTTTTGGGGTCTCTTATTACAAAGGGGTCAAAACTGTACTTTCAAAATTCTTTATTCAAAATGTCGTATTCAAAATTTTTGAATTTTAAAGATTTTGGTTAATTCGTAATCAGTTTCACCAAAAAACCCTTTAAAGGGAGTTTTAGGTTTAGTAAAAAGAGTTTTAAAAATTCAAAAAAATATTTGGATTTTAAACATTTTTGAGACTGCCACATAGAATTTCGAACTGGGTCTTGGATTTTTGTAAACTGTATGGTCCTTAGGCACAAGATTTTGTGTGGATAAAATATTTCAAAAATTGTTTGATTGTGAAGAAAAAGGTTTTCTAATCACAAACTTCAAAAAATCGTGTTTTTTTTTAAAAAAAATCTGTAAATTTGAAAAAAAATTTTTACAAAAATGTTATCGAAATCTGACATTTTCTATACGTAACAATGATTGAAATGAATTCATATGGATTCATAAGTTAACAATTTTTGAGAATTTGATTTTGAATTTGTTAAAAAAATCCGTCCAGCTGAGGGTTAATGGGTAAAAATTGAATTTCTGTTTGAAATTGAACTTCTTGTTGAAATTGCATTTAGGATGATTTAGAACGGATTATTTGTAGAAGGGATTCTTTTGAAAGAATTGTGTGAATTTTGCAAAAGTCAAGTGTTTGCAAATCGGATAAAATATGAAGCGAGGAATGTGTCAAAGAGTGGAAACGTTTCGATTATCTTTGTGTCAGAGGGAGTAATATTTACTGCAAGTTGCTGTTACAGATGATGAATACATTCGAATTTTGAACAAGCAATTCTGCGCATTTATTTTGTAGTCTTCTCATTCGCGAATACATTTACTTGTGGACTACATTTTTCATGACGCGCCGACATTCAACAAAGAAACTTGTGTTGCATCGTCCTCGTTCCAAGCATTATATTCAACTAGACGGAAAAATATTTATTCGATTTATCAATGTGATTTTCAGTCAAATATTATACAAATGCACCAAGAATTCCATGAAAGCTCTTCAAGGAGCTTTAATGCAAAACGTAGGAGAGCAGTCGAGAGACGCAAGCGTCTCGATCTTGAATTTTAAAATAAATTGACTTTCAAGACAGAGCGGAATCTAACATAAAATGTTTAACTCCATTTGTTTGAATTCTCGTTCCTTTTCGCCTATGTAGCCAAGAATTATTTAAACGAATTCAACAAGGGAATAATAAAGAGGAATATGCAACACGACAAGTTTCGAGGATTGGATTCGTTTCGATTGCATCGCTGAAAGGGAAGTCGAGCCTTCGCGTTAATTAGACCGACAGTTTTGGCGCATCGCTGCTCTTTAAGCAGTGGCTTCGAGAGTTAAGTGCCGCTGGAGAGTGGAGCCGCTCGCTCCTTGCAGCCGTTTACAATTTATAATACCATTACAGGTCTAGCTCAACTCACCGTTCAACGTCGAGCCAAGCCCGTCTTCCGGTCGGAAATTCTCCGTCTCTGCAAGAAAGAAAATAGAGGAAAATTAAAAAACGCTACAGTACTTTTATCCTGACCACTGTACATTCATGCAAATTTACTATCCTAAAAACTCTGCAACTTTCAATTGTGCAAAAATAACATTGGCTTACAGAACTTGAAAAGTTACCAAAAAAGGATTTGTCGATTTTATGTACTGTGACGTGGTAAAATTTACCACGCACAATTTGTCGACTTTTATTAAATTTGATTAAAATAAACACCAGATTAGAAGTCACACTTCAGGATGCTGTGCATCCAAATAAAAACTCGGCGAATTGTGCCATCTTTTATTTGAGTTTTTATTATATTATTTTTTTTTATAATTTCTATTTTGATAAATTGATTTTTGTTTTGATTCTACTTTGGGGTTATGTTAACCCTAAAATTAACAATAAACGTATCTCCAATGCCAACTTGTCAGACGGGTTAAGTAAATTAAATGGGAAGCTAATTGTTTTCTATATCATTTTACACGCACGAGTGCTGATCATCTTCGACAGACTTTGGGAGAGACAGCGGAGCTGTCATAATCAACGGTCCCTGGAGTTTCTGAATGCTTCACCGGTCAACATCGAGAGTTCGCGAACATCATCTTTGGTCATC